>QYTT01087715.1:0-11576 GCA_006980735.1 Dasypogon diadema | reverse complement strand
CTCCAAGTTGTTTATTCTAGTGTTATTTCACTTGATGTCGTAAGTAGAATTTCAACATGAAAGCACTGTGTTTGCTAAATAAATTTGCGATTTTTTACTAATGAAGATGACGAAAAAATATACTAGTATCGATGGGTATTGTACTGTGTAAATTGAAAAAAATATCTATGACCATTTTACTTTATAATAAATATGTTATTTAGATATTTTTCTTCCTCCTGGGATTTTCCTATTGAAACATCCTTCACTTTGCAGACACAATTTCCATTAGAATTTAAAGCAAAATTTATTAAAGATAGTCGTTGTTTCAAATGTAACATGTAAAGCTTCTGTTTGTCACACTTTCTCTGCACCGAATATACTAAAGAAATTAATGTGAGAGGAATAGAAATTGGAATAATCCTAACAGCTTTCTGACTTGTTAATTCAGTTAGATTCAAAATATTAATTTATAATTTTGAAATGAAAGAAAAAAAGCTAATTTCGTCGTAACTGGGGTCACCCTATTTTATTAATTAGGAATATTTCAGTTAAGAGTTGTTTATAGTTGTCGTTTCGCTAGCCATTTACTCAGGTGGCATTATTATTCTATTTATTTAAAAATAGCTTCTTTTATCGATTTCAAAAATAGGCATAAATTTATTCTACAAATTCATTTCTTACCTTTTAAGTGGAACTGAATGTATTTTCTTTATTTCATATCGCTCGGCAAGCAGAATTATTCCTTTACAACTCACAGAAAATTCGAAAACGATTCGCTTTGAAATAATAAAAATAATATTGTCTACAAAACATCGATATTTTGGAAGAAATGCATAAAGTTTATAAATGGGTGAATCCTAGGGAACTTCTACTTTTGGTTTGTATTTTCTCAACTCTACATAGTATCATTTCGATAATCTATGTATCGCTATCACTCGCTATTTATACCTATTTCGCAGATAATCAAGAAATTTCGTGTGAATCGTTAAAATTAACACGTGTTCGTCCAGGTCGTTCAACAGTAAACATCACGGCTGTTCGCTAGAATGTGATCGCTCGTCCAGGAACATCCATTTGACATCGGACCCAAGAATGCAACATTTCAAAAAGCACTTTGCAGCGTATTCTCACGAAAGATTTGCGTCTTCATGCCTTCAGAATCCAGCTGACTCAACAACTTAACACTCCAGACCATGCACTTATTGGGACACCAAGTGCTATTGTATTCGCAGCAATCAGCACAACGATCAAAATTTCCAAATTTAAACACCTTTTATTGAAACATGGCACTTTTTACTTTTTAATGTAGAGATAGCAATGCAATTCACATTTCATTGGTAAAATAATTGGAGTAAATAACTAACGATATTATGAGAATTCAGAAATTTGATTGTTTGAATTCATTTAAGATTTCATATTATCTAAGAATAAAACATTGCTTCACAAAGAGTAAAAAGTGCCATGCTTCAGGGAGAGATTGGCTTCGAATTTGAAAATTTTGATCATTGAGTTGATTGCAGTAAATACAATAGCACTTTTCTACTATACATATAGTCAGGTGGTCGTGTTTGAAATTGAAATGGTTGTTACGAATTTGAATTGGTTGCAATTGCGATCGATAACGTTGTTTTCAGATTGAAACGATTCCTACTGAAGTTTATTTGGTTGTATTTGAACTTGAAAAAGTTGTCATATATTTGAAGTATGTGAAAAATTACAAAAAGTTTTCAAAATGTCGGCGGAAAAAATTGTCTTCCAGTGAAAGGGTAGTTGATAGACCCGTTTCAATTACCAGATCGTTTAAATGCTGATTCATACCTCCAGTTTTTGACAGGAAACCTTAATGAATTGTTAGAGGATGTTGATTTAGAAACATAAAGAAATATGTTATTTCAAAATGATGGTGCTCCGTGCCATTATGCCGGCGCCGTGAGAAATTACTTGAATCAAAGATTTGAAGGAGCTGGTTTATTGTAAAGAATGCAGAAATCTGGCAGATTTGTCGAGTAGATTAAGAGTGGCGGAAGAAAACATCAAAAGAAACAAACAAGCATTCAATCGACTGAAAGAGAATTTTTCCGCCGTTGTCGGTTATGTGTCGAAAGGAAAGGTAGACATTTTGAAAACATTTTGTAATTTTTCACAATAAAATAATTATTTTTATTTAATTCTCACTTTTACTTATTTTTACTTCCCAATTAAAGTTGTTAAATTTTACACTTAATACAATCTGAATGGAAATTTAAGTATGATGCCGTTGAAATAACTTGATAAAATTTGCACCATGTAAAGTTGATGAACTAAGGAAGTGTTTGAAATAGTTTCTAAAAAAAAATTCTGCAACTTTTTTCTTAAAATTGTAATAGAACATCCACGTTAGCTTTTGTTTCGGAAAAATTCAACATTATTTTTTGAGACAATGGTGAAGTGTATTGAAATAAATGTTTTTAAATACAACAGGTGCACTGTTAAGGGAAAAAAATCAAGTGCTATCTCACGTACTTCTACCGCTATGATCAAAAATCCCTTACAACACGTAATGAGTGAAAAATCTCGAAAATTTGTAATAACTCCAAAAATAAGAAAAATTGTAGAACATACAGGGGGTGATTTGGGTTCCCCGAGGGACGCTATACCTCCAGGCTTCCGATTATCACTACTTTTTGGGACACTCTGTATGTAGTTTTTCTACACAAACTTAAAACTTTTTTAAATGTATTGGATGGAAACGATAGCTTTTTTTCCAATATCTGGCCTATTACCACAAACTGTTTTTTTTCCTTTTCTTGGGAATGTTTTAATTGTGGAATATTCTCCAGAAATCTATGTTTTTGACTTTATTGAGCTTAGCCTTCTCCTTTGATAAACAATGAAGAAAATTATTATATTTCCATGTCAGCAAAATAAATGTCCCTTGAAAAATGTTTATCCCTGTATTTTGGTAGCTTTTTTTCCAGAGCAAATTATACGTTTTTTAATACTAAAGCAAAGCACCGCCCGACCGACTGTTTTCCTTTGTTCTGCCCTTGCTCTCATAAGCCATAAATTGTTCTAAGGCAGTGAATATTTTTAAAATGAAAAGAAGGAATTTAGAAAAATTCCTTCGCTTGTATGTTAAATGAGGTCTACAATATGATTGCATTCTCGAATGTTTAATCACTCTTATTCAAAGTATATTACTTACAGGTAAATTTATCTACATTACCTTGATACAACAACTATTTTAATAAGAAGTTTTTTCTTTCTCCACTCATGTTCAAAATCAAACAAGTAGAATGCTACTAAGGCTCATACAATTTTATCTACAAATAGATAAGTCATTGCTAATAAAATAAAAACAAAATGTTTTAAAAAATAATATACCATAATCATCTAATTCCATTTGCCTATTAAGACGCTAAAAAATGAAAACATCCAAACAAACGTCGGTACGAAAACACCGATGCTCGATATCATCGCTAAGGAAAACATCGATGCTAAAAACATCGATGTTCTTAAAACATCGGCAATCGATGGCTATCCCTAGTTTGGAGCAAAAATACAGTACTTTTTCCAAACCCATATTATTTCCATAATAATAAAGAATATACTTGTTTTTCACATCAAGTTCACCCTTTTTCAAATCAAATTAATCCTTTTGCAAATTAAATTCCCCCTTTTGCAAATTAAATTCACCATTTTGCAAATTAAATTCATTCTTTTGCTAATTAAATACACCATTTTGCAAATCAAATTCACCCTTTTGCAAATAAAGTACACGCTTCTGCATTTATATTATATTTAAAAAAAAAACATCAGATAATGTTAATTAGTAAGAAATCATTTCATATAATTACATAATTATGGAGATAAAGGTCTGTATGGAAACAGTATGCAGAAAATTCAATAATAACAATATGTAATTCAATAATAATAATAACTCAATATACATGTACAATGTACATAACCTAGTCTATAATGGTTCTCTTGAAGCAGCAGCTGGTAACTTAACATACATATTCATATAATAATTACAACAATTTGTAAACGTAGCAATTCTAACAGAGTTATTAAATACATCTACCAAATTTTGACGATTTAAAGGATTGGCTAACATATACCTTGCACTAAACTTGATTTTGGAAAAGACTTCTTTTATGGGGTTCAGCATTGGAGAATATGGCAACGTATGTCGGTTCTGTTGTAGTAGCTTGTTTTTGTTTTCATCAGTCAATACATTGACTACTAAGTTTGGTTGATTTTGGACAACGCAAGTATCCACAGGACGCAGAAAGTGCGTGATCTTGTTAGTCATACAAGGCACACTATACTTTTTCTACCACCATATTCAGCTAGTTGAAAGGTTTGAATTAATTAGAGAGAGATTGAGAAAAGAATCACAGTTTTTATTAAAATATTGAGTTAAAATCGATGTCAAAAGGTAATTTTAATAAAATTTTTATTTTTTCCATTTTTATAATTGATATGCTTTTTGCGCTTAATCTTCTTTTGATTTTTTGACGTTTGCAATCAACAAATTTATTCAGCGAAGCTGCTCATGTCGCCAAACTTAAAACTCTGTTTGACTTGATCGGTTCGATTTTGAGCCCAATGTTAGTTGATGGATCATCATGAGTGTGACAACTTTGTTAAAATTTCGAGCAGTTGTCTCAGCTGAGACAACCGATTTGAATTTGGTTAATCAGCTGATCTTGACATTGCAATATTTCGGCATCAGTATGTATGTAACTACTTGTCATTGTTCCTCAAATTTATTCTATTTGGAAAAATTTTACTGTGCTACAAAAATAAAAATAACTGAAACAAAT
The DNA here is from genome assembly GCA_006980735.1 of Dasypogon diadema. Taxonomy (NCBI): domain Eukaryota; kingdom Metazoa; phylum Arthropoda; class Insecta; order Diptera; family Asilidae; genus Dasypogon; species Dasypogon diadema. The sequence goes on along the minus strand of QYTT01087715.1, from coordinate 6,786 downwards.
GAGACCTGAAAACCACGGCTTACTTGTTTCAGTTGCTCAGTGGTTGCGTTCAATTAATGTAGCTTAATATGTAAACTGAGACGATGTCTCACTGATAAAGAACAAAAGTCGTCAGTACGAGAGCAACACGATTACAAAAAAAGCAACGATGCGCGATAAACAAAGGAAAGAACATAGCATACTAGTACGAAATAATTATTCAGGATTGCGTAACAAACATTACCATGAAAAAGTATGTAAACTTGTAGTCACAGTATCTAAAAGTAGGGTGCAAAGTGGCGATTTTCACAATTCATACAAAATGTCTGAATCTCAGAAATAATCAGACATGTAATTTTTTTATATTTTTTTATGAATACTCATAAACTGGTGTATCCACTGGTCCGGGCTTGACGTTGAGTTTTGGGACACCCTGTATATATTTTTGTATTCATCTGTTGTGCAACATCTTTATTTTTATTCCTTGCTATGTTGAAATTTCGTCACTTTTGTAGTATATTGGATAGGTGTAGAGGTGCAATAATGTTCCTGTCCCTTAGTTTGTGGAATTTGTAGTACAGGACAAGATAACGGCACTTTTAGTCTCAAAATCCCTTAATTAAATTAAGAATATTAGTTATTATTAGGATGGGTCATTATTCTGAAATTGACGTATGGAATTGCAACTCCTCGTAAATTTGATAGATTGCCAACGGAATTGAAATATAATTGAGGAGGAATTGCCCAGGAATTACAAGTTGATTTTAATTTCTTAATTCCTTTCAAATTCCCTTTCTAGAGGGAGATGGTAGTACTATTGTACGACTGAGGAAAATTTTAAAAGAAACAGAGGATAAATCTGGTAGCAATCTTTATTTCCTAAACTCTTAATGTCGAGCTTCTAAGCATTCTTCAAACATTTCGCCAATTAGAACCTTGAAACATGGACATGACCTCATAACCGTGAACTAGCATATTATGAACAGTTACAGGCATGTTGTTCCACGAATATTCTCGAAGATACAGCTTCCTAGTTTCCTCTACAAGGCTATTAAATTTACCTAAATCAATATTTTCCTCACAGTTTAAAATCCTTAAGATAATATAGAACTTAAAAATGAAATCTTCACTTAGTCCAGTAATTTTTGCACTTATTTTATAATTTTGGAAAAATATTCTGCCAGTATTACCGTCATTAGAACGCGATAAACTATTTTTAAACATCATTCTAAAGCTATTTGTGGATGAATTAATGTTTTTTGCACATTCATTATCGATTATAACAATAAATTTGCAAACATTTGCAAAATTTTGTTTTAGGGTATTATTCTACAATAATTTTTCTACATAATAATAGAAAATCAGAAATTTACTTTTGTGCATTTAATTTTAAAGGACTTTTGAAAATTGCAAACATAAATTTATATTCGCTATTTTAAACACTTCATTTAGGGCGCACATACAAGGCTTTATTAAAGTTTAGTATGTAAATAAGATTTGGAATGGTCGAGAAATGTGTGGATTGTCGGGATGTTGAATAAATCAAAGAGGATTTTATTACACTGCTTTTATTTCAAGAAAGATACACGTTCTCTTGGCTCAACGAATTGGACAGGAAGATCAATGATTGTCTGTCTCTCTTTTATGATGGCCGCCTGTCTTTTGACGATGTGAAGTTGGTTCCGAGGGCTTTGATATTGCCGCAGGTAGGGCACAATTTTCTTGGGTTGCAAGTATATCTGACAATTTAACTTACCAAGGGTTATATTTTCCATCACAAAAACACTTTTCAAAAATAATTTTCTAAATTATAATCAACTGTGCTTAAAGTAAAATTGCAATTGATGGATCATTCGTATTTATAACTACCATTACCCCTAATTTAATGGGCTGTGTAACAGCAACCTTCAAAACATGATCAAATAGTTATCGTGAAATATTGTTTACTCTGCTATTTATTTGCAGCGTAATTAAATCTGTATAAGGTATTTGAAATTTTTATTTTTGTCCTTCGATCACGGCACTACTACGATGTTGATGGGATCGAGTTTAATGCAAAGCAATCCGATTTTCCTCTCAAGAGCTCTAAACCATTTCCATCTCTCTTCGTCAATAGGATGAGTACACTGAATCCTCTTTTTGCACGAATTTTTTTTTGCACGAATTTTTTGGGAACGTATCTATCGTGTCAAAAGAGAATTAGGTGTATTTCAGACTCTCTAAAAACTGAGTATCGTAGGCAGTGTTTCAAGAGTAAAGGATTTATTCCTCAAATGAGAGATTGCCAGTACTTAGGAGGGGTAAGGCGATTTTAATTAATCGTAAGGGATTTGGGGATCTGTTCCAAAGAAATGCAATTATGATTAGTTTCAATTTTTTGAGAAAGTCCGTTTCTTTCTGAAGCAGAAAAATTCTCATAAAATAGAAATCGACTTTTGTGGATATAGAGTGAGGATTTTCGGAACGCGATACACATTATTTTTCTTATTGCATTGTATTACTAATCTCTAATTAGTTCTACTACAATTTTTTGAATCCAATCAGCTTCATCCTTCAGTTAGATGTGTATTAAACCAGGGCCGTATTCAAGATTATTATTGTCATGTAAATTTGATTCAAGTACTGTCAGTCAGAGTCATTCTAGATCATTGACATATAAATATGGACTGAGCATGTTACATGTTTGCATTAAGTTGAATGGCACCATTTTTACATTCCTGTCTCTTTTCCAATAAGCATCGTCCATTGCAATGTTAATTCAGTTTTACCCATAATGTACCGAACAAAAGAAAGTGATGAAACTACATTCACTCTCGTTTCTGATAAGTATTCTGTGTCCAGGATAATTGGCCTCACATGAAATAGCAAAGTGATTGATCCATTTATTAGAGGTAAGTATTCTAGAGCATTTGGAGAATAAAGAGTTGTGAAGTTAGTACGAAGTCTGTTATTACTTCTTCCGTATACATCACAAATATGTGAATGAAAACAAAATTTTGTTGTTTTAATACCCACAAGATATTAGAAAAAGTGAAAATAAATATAAATATAATTTACAGATTTGGGCAGAGCCAGAACGTACTGCAGACGTGTATGAATAAGAAAGAGACTACCATCTTTTGTTTCGTCGGCTGTAAACTCTAGTTGTTTAAGCACAATGTTCACCGACACCTTCATACGACCTCCTAATCCTTTTTCTCCCCCCTATCCCAATTTATCTTTTCCCCAAGATTGTGCACGCATCATAGTAAAAATTATTCTTTTTTATGAGTTGTTACACAATGATGAAACCATTAATTTGAAGAGCAATATAAAAAAGGGTAATTGAGAGTAATAAACCAGAATTAGGGAGTTGAACTAGGGTGTTTTGATCCATCACATATAGTATTGGGTAGAACTAAAAACAAAGAGGCACTTTATGAAGTATCATATTAACTTCTTCACCACAAAGGCATATTTTAGTTTTGACTAACACTGTACAATAAAAGAAATAAAGTGAAAGTTTGTATTCAAAATATCTTAAATTTCCAGTAAGGTTATTAAAATATGTTCGGTAATGCAAAGAACAACAAATCTTCTAGTTTTTAAGAAGATGATAGAAAAATTGCTCATAGGTTTTATAATATAAATAAACGTGTTTATAATTTTTATGTAAATATTTCACTTTCCTATAAGTTCTGCATTTTTAGCGCAGGCAGTTCTAAACTAACACATAAACAAGATTTTAGAAATCATAATTATGATAAATTAATTATACAAAGAAAGCCCCCGGTTCCGCATTTCAGCCACTTTTTTTATATGGAGTTTTATCGAGTTTTTCTTGAAATATTATAATGGCAACACTGATCTGCATCAGTTCGGGGTTGTGTTCATTACTTTGGGGTTGCGTTCCTGGGTAACTTTGGTGTTAAGTTCCGTGTTTGCCACCGAGAAGTATGCAATACATGAATTTATTGGAACTTTTTTCTTTCATTATTCTGCATGGTAAAATATTTTGCAAGTGTCTTTTTATTGCTTCCTTGCATGGGAGGATTAGGCCTACAGGGGACACCTCTGGAAAAAAAAACGCGCTTTGAAATTTAAGGTGGAAATTGAGGGAACATATAAAAACGTTATGTCACTCATATACCTTCAATTTGTGCAATTGCATAGAGATCTCCTAGTTATGATAAATTTTGTTCAAGCTATTACAGTTCCTTATGTAATGTTCGTGTGGTATGTAAAGCAAATACACGTAGCGTATGTTTAATTCAGATTTATGCTATAAAGTTTTTAAAAAATGAAATAAACGAGCAGCCAAAGACACGAACAAAAATGAACAATCTTAACAAATTTCTGGTATTCTTAATCGCAAGATAAAACTGTCTCATTATCATTCGTCAAGTATTTTAATACACGTTGCCTTTTTGCTTCACAAAGATCGAACCGTTTGGGTAAATTTGTTGCTTTAATATGCGAAATATGTAGCGCAATTTGTACACACAAATTCACTAATCAGCCATCGTTGGACACCTCTGCCGGTTACCATACAATTCCGACTATTGAGTAGGAGTTGTCATCCAAGTCAATAATTTTCCTTATTTTATTGTAACGGGCAAACAATGTTCTTGAAGTCAGTTAAGATCAAGAAAGCCGCATTCGATTTTTGATGTCTAGTCCATGGAAAAGATGGCTGGTCTCAAACGAATGCGGGGGGAATTCGTAAAAGGTGGGCTTATGTAATCAATAAATTTCAAGTGGTTTGAATCTGCTTAAGACACGTAATAAGAGGCGGAGGAAATAGTGTACTATTGCAAATATTATGATATATATATGAAGGTTGGTATTTAAGGTATATAAAATTCGACTTACCTTTTACACCTAAGAACTATGACCATTACAATAGCACCTATAAGAGCTGATATGACTGAAACTATAATTAAGGTGAACGCCCATCCTAGTTCTCCAGGAGCTTCTGCAAAAAAAAAAGAGTTCATTTGGATTAATTGTTTATTCAAGTTAATTAATAACAGTAATTTCTGGCTATTATTTCACTGGTATCATTAAATTTTCATTTTTAACATTATACAGAATACCTAGTTAGGTGGGAAAGTTGACTCAGTTAAGAAGTCTTATGTATGTATAGAATTTTTAGATTGTAAATATGTACAGAAATACATAAGATGTATTTTATTTCGAGGTTTTTTGCGCCATTATTACTGCAACTAACTGCGAAAGCTGCATGTTGCGAGACTTTTTCCTCAAACCAATTTTTTTAAAAAGACCGAAATTCTAAAATAAATTTTATTCCAAAAACAATTTAGTACAATGCGACTTGTCCGCTCAAAAGATCACTACCGACTGAACTTATTCTTTTTAGGGAATCCTATTCTAGCTGCTCTCTTACACTTACATTACTATTACTCCTACAACTACCGTGATATTTTTGACTGTGATATTTATACTGAACTTTGACTGTGATATTTATACTGAACTTTGTGATATACAATACAATGATATTCTAACTGAAAACTTTTCAATACTGTAATTCAAATTTTAAATTCAAAAAATTATCAATATTGGATTGGAATGAAACTATGCCATCACATCACTCCCCCTCCTTGAAAAGGAAGAAAAGAAAAGAAATATGCATTGCGTTTATATGCTTCATTTTACAGGTTAAATTGTACTTTATCTTTGCATATAGGTCTTGTTGCTCTAGACTCACTGAGATCGTTATTATTTAATATGAATGCGGGTTTAAGTCTATCGATTGAAATTGTGCATTCTTTTCCGTTTATTAATATTATGTAATATTTAGGTGTTTTTTTAATAATTTGATATGGTCCCTTATATGGTTCAGTCATGGAGCTTTTTTAACCTCTTCTCTAATAAGTACATGTGAACAAGTCTTTAATTCTTGTGGAACAAAAATGTATTGACGTTTGTTCCGCTTTACGTAGTTGGGTTTAATGTTCGATATAGTTGTTTGGATTTGTTTGGCTATTTCCGAAGTCAAAATTGTTTGGGATTGTTTGCCGACAACCATTTCGCCAGGAAGACGCAAAGGTTTTCCGTAAAGGAGTTGGGCCGGTGACAAGCCGATGTCTTCTCTTATAGCTGAACGAATTCCCAAAAGAACCCATGGCAAATTGTGATACCAGTTTTTGGGTTCTCCATGAGCACGTAATGCGACTTTTAAATGCCTATGAAATCTTTCGATTAGACCATTAGATTGGGGATGGTATGTTGTAGTTCGTACATTGTTGCAACCTAATATTCGTGAAAGTTGCCTGAACAAATTAGATTGGAATTGTGTACCCTGATCTGTTGTGATCGTTTTAGGGACACCATATTTTGATACCCATTGATGAAGAAATGCTTGGACGATAGTTGAAGCTTCTATATTTTTTAAAGGTATTGCCTTAGGCCAGAAACTGAAACGATCTTTTATAGTTAATATGTACGTAAATCCATTGGATTGTGGTAGTGGACCTACTATGTCCATATGTATATGCTCAAATCGTCCGGTGGGTGTCTGAAAAATGCCATGTTCAGATTTCGTATGCTTAATAACTTTAGACTTCTGACAACTTAAACAACATTTTACCCAGCTTGTAATTTGACGATTCATCTTTGGCCAAAAATATTTTGTTGTTATCAATTTTCTTGTTCCTCTTGCGCTTGGATGTGATAACCCGTGCATTGCATCAAAAATCGTACGCCTAAGAATTGTGGGCACATACGGTCTGTGCACATTCGTCGATGTTTCGCACCAAAGATCAATGTCTTCGACAGGTATAAAAATTTTTTGAAGGACGAATGAAA
>QYTT01087714.1:0-27842 GCA_006980735.1 Dasypogon diadema | reverse complement strand
TTCCTGCAAAGAGAGAGAGAAAATCAAGGAGGCCTCAACCCATCAAAAGGGGAGGCCCACCCATCGCTGGAGCCGCCCTGTATTAAGAGAGAAAACAAGCGAGGGAAGGAGACCGCAAAAACTTACTCCTGGTTCATCGTGACTTTTCTTTTCCTCTACTTCAATGCTATGCTTACATATATATATATAGGGTACAATGTTGGCGCTAAAGTGATAAAGAGAGCTAAGCTTCAGAACAATAGAAAATCCTGAATCGAAATGATATACACAAAATGAAACTAGTTGGGTCCTAGCCCAGTATGATTCAACTATCTTAGCATACAAGCAAAAAGTAATCTTCATATATTTAACACGTTATTAAAAATGAATGGAAATATATCTATTACCTATTAAATATATATTAGCAAAACTAAGAATAATTGAAAAAAATAAGTGTATTTGAATTATAAATATTCAAAAGAAAACATAAATGATCATTCCAAATATGATATTTTAGTACATACTATAATTCTTAAATATTAATAGGAGTTGCATAAACATAAATGTTCTACGAGCACAAACAGGTTCATAAGTGTGTAAGAGTCGTAAACGCTTACAGCCAATAAAATCAGCTAAAGAGAAAAAACAAAAAAGAAAGAGCTTCCAACATGAAGGCTAGGAATTTCTAAATATTAAGAATACATTTTTATTGTATATTTTTCACAAAAAGTAATCAAAAGATCTTACAAAACTTTAATTGAAAACATCTCGAAACTATATTTTCCATAATTTTCTGTTCATAATACCAATGTGACCGTTTTTTAAATAGTTTTGATGAGTTTATGTACATATTGATCGTCACGTAATTCTCTACGATTTCGTAGATAATAACTTTGAAATATAGCAGCATATTAAAAAACTATCCTAGAAAATAAGAGAGGAAGACTTCAAGATAATTCAACTCAAAGAATTATACAGATTTATCCAAAATTTGTCCTATTTTCAAAAATTAAAAAAAAAAGTTGTCACAGCGAGTTTCGAGTTCGAGTTGTGAACTAGTTCTGCGGTCATAAAAGACTATCTATATATAAAAAACTGAAGCAATTTATCTTTAATTGCGAATCTTGGTCTTTCCTGTGAGAGTCCCCTTAAAAAATATCTGGACACTTTTTTTGGCAAAGAGATTTGTGTTCGGGAAATAAAGACTATTTGTTACTAGTTAAAAATGTCAACTGGTTTATTATCGTCTATAAATTATTGCAGATTCTATGGGTGGCAAGTGTTATTTCTTGTTTGTTTGCCCTTTTATTTTTTTATTGGGATGATATCTAAATATTTCAAGAAATAATCCCTCAGTACTAAACGAACAAATCTTTCCTGCTACTTCCACCAAATCTATTCCAATTTTTAGAACGGATTTCATTACTTAAAGTTTACTTCACAATTAGACTGTTGCACTTAAAGTCCTAAAATTTTGACAAATTTTCCACATACTCACTCATTATTAAAAATCTTGCTCTTAATTCTTAATTGCAGAAATGTTTTATATCTTCAAAGAGGTTCTTCTTATTTTGGAGCCATTCGTCTTGAATTATTTTTATTAATTTTTTTAGTATATTATCCTTTTTAGTTTCTATCTGAAATTGTTTTTTCCGCACGGAACTACAATTAGTCGTGCCGACTAACTCATTAAGATCTTTGATTTCAGGTTCCTTATTTATATTACCTCAGTAAAAACGTTTCTCGATAATAAGTCAGCAACATAAAGTTTCTTTCTTGACCTATAAGTTAACTTAAAGTTATACTTTTCTAGTTTTAACTTTATTCTTTGAAGCCGGAGTGAAGGAATTTTGCACTAATCTTTCATAAAAACACTTAAAAGAGGCTTGTGATTCCTTTTTGTTTCTAGCTAATGTATTCCACATCTTACACCTGAAAACTACTGCCACTAATTCCTCATCAATTTGAGAATAATTTTGCTCTATTCTTGTTAAACTTTTCGAAGGATAACAACTTCGTTTATCTTGTTGTATAAGGCAGCATCCTATCCCTCGTTAATATGCGTTTATTTGGATTGAAATCTTATCTGAAATACTGCAAGCTTTTAACACAGAAGCTTTTGATATTGCCTCTTTAATTTTTGCTAAGTATTTCGTGTGAACTTTAACCTACTGAAATTCTATATTCTGTTCTATATAAGTTTCCTCAAGACTGGTAATATATGAGATAAATTCGGTATATATTCCCTGATGTAATTTATAAATCTTAACAGTTTTTGTAACCCATTTATTTTTTTCTGGCGGCTTCAACTTGAATGGGCTTAGCCCTATTCTCATCGATTGCAATCACTTTTTTTCATATTCTGGGACACACAAAATTTACTTCTTTTAATTGATGCGACTAAATTTGACATTTTTATCTAATACTCTTTTAATTAATAAATGCAGTCTTTTATCCTGTTCTGCTTCTGTTCTTGTTACAATATCATGTATGTAAATTGTTATATTTGGAATATCCCCAGAACTTTCTTCGTTAAGCCTTTGAGATATTTCTGATGCTATTTTGGCTTATAAATCTAAAACACTCAAAAGGTGTATTAAATATACACAAATTGCTACATCCATTACGAAGTTTAATTTACCGGTATCCATCCTTCAGATCAAATGCTGAAAAAATTCATTTTCCCGGAAAGTTAATCTTAAGAAATTTTAAGATTTGTATATTTCATAATAGCTTTCTTTGATTGAAAGGTTAATATATTTTGGTTCGAAGCAGCTTCTTATTTTATTTTTACATTTCTCGTCTATAAATAAATCAATTACAGAGTTGTTCACTAATATCTATTTCATTTAAATGTTTAAATTTCGTTTTTGATGGTAGATACTGTGCCAAAAGATGGTGTCTTGGTGGCCTTTTGTTTGAAGGGCCCGGATGCAAGCAATGTTATGGGGCTCCAAAAAATTATCAACGATAAAAAACAACATGATATCTTTTCACAAAAAAAAGGATTGTTCACTGGATTCTTATAGGAATATGAGATTCCTACTGCTTCTAAAAAAAACTATTGGTCCTTATTATTAGTATGAGAGTTTATGTTTTTTGCAATGATACCAAAAGTTCTTCAAAATCTGACTCTCTCTCCCAAACTCAAAATATGTTACTGAACTAAAATTTTTTCAATTAAATATAGGCGAAAAAATAGATAGATACATTGTCTTGTATATCTTTGCAAACCCAAAGCTTTCTTTCATATTTTCCAGGCAAGGCGAACCCATTTACCAATGAGAAAAAATCTTCATTTTGCTAAGTTAAAGTCTTTTTTGAACGATTTTAAAAATTTATATCGCGTATCGAATTTTTGAAAATCCTGTTTCTATTGACAATTGCAGTAGTTAAATTCTTTTATTGATTTTACGTAAAACGTGTACATGATAAATAGGTTTTCATCCGCTGTCTAAAACTTGTTTCAAGTTTGAAAGTTGACACTCCGTTCATTTATATTAAAACGTCAGTGACTACAGAAGTTAGGGGACGACTTCTTAAAAGTCTGTGAAAACTAAGAAGAATGTCATATGTCTCTTGCGCTTTCAAATCCATAAATAACATTTGCCGTCTACCAATAACGAAAATGCATGTAGCTCAAAGCTACTGTGAAATCTTAAATTTTCCTGCAGAAATTAGGACGTCAGCAAGAATTAAACGTCAAATCAAGTTAGGGAAGGACCTTCTGCTGTGAAAGCAAGGAACGTAAAACACGTAAAAAATCTGTAAAAGTAAGTCGCATAAAAAACCGCGTTAAATGTGATCCAGGTGTATATATAATTATCCGCTTAAAATTTTTCTCATTCGAAGTTCATCCAAAAAAAGAGTGGGTCACAATACAGAGTCCTGCGGCACACCGGCATTGACATTATAAGCGTTGAATATGACACCATCAAAGGTAACACGGATAGAGCAGTGAGAAATGAAAGAAGGATCAAAACACCGTGGAAGTTTTTTTCTTAAATAAGTTTAGTCCAAAAAATCCAGAATATGGATTCCGACTTCCGTTTGACTGCTAATTCCGGCGAAAAAACATCTACATATGTTCGTTTCCAAACATATTAATGCAAAAAATCTACTTTTTAAATTAGCCAATAACTTCTCTTTCCATCGAACTGCAGTCTTTCTTATTGAAAAGTTTTTGTGCCGTCGTTTTCAGCGGATGAGGGTGAATAGTCACTCCTCCGGGCTCCTACCACTCATACTTGGCATTCCTCAAGGGTCAATTGTCGGCCGTCTACACTTTAGCTTGTATATGTTGATGTTCCTCCAAAAGTGGTTGAGGACTGTAAAATTCATATGTACGCTGATGATGTGCAAATATATCTCAACAGACCTGTTGGCCTGATGGACTACTTTCATAAACCGCCTGAATAATGACTTCTAAAATGTCTCGGACTGGGCGCCTGTGAATGGTCTACTGTTTAACCCCCTTAAATCACAATTCATCGCTTTCTGCCACCGATCTGCTGACGTCACTATTCCTTACTCTGCCTGAGTGAAGAATCTTGGGGTTCAATTTAACGAGAATATGTCTTTTTGCCTCCACATGGGCGAGATGCTGGGCAGAATTTATGGTGGCTTGCGTTGCGCCGCCTGAGGCTCTTCATTAGCTTATTGTCTGTAAGCATACGCATGCTTCTGCCTGTTATTCCCCCATTTGGATTCTATCTGCTCTAGGAAAATTAATGTGACCTTTAATGATTGGATCAGGTTTGTGTTTGGCCTTAGTAGGTTTGACCACATCTCTGAATATAGAAACAACTTGTTAGGTTGTTTCTTAAATAGCTATCTTTCATGTAAGCTTCTTGGGTTTATACATAGAATCATTTACAACAAGCAACCTGATTACCTATATGGTTGGCTGGAATTCTTGTCTAGGCGCTTCGATTTGTTGATACCTCATTTTCGTCATTCTGTCATGGAAGGCTCTTACATTGTCCGCGGTTCTCGCGTTTGGAGGCTTTTACCCGCTGCAATTGAGCGGATGGACTCGGCTGGCTGGTTCAGGAGCTTGGTAGCGGAGTTAAAATCAACCAAATGGTGTGCTTTGCTGAGTGTGTCGTGTGTTTTATACTTTTATAATAATATTAGTTCAGATTTGTTAACCTCTTTTCTTTATTTCTCTTCTGTCTTCTCTCGCTTATAGTTAGTTAGCTACATTACTTAAGAATTACTACTTACTATCCCTTCGTTTACTTTACCTTATCATACTCTTAATACTGTTAAAAGATGTCATTACATCTTATTGTACTATTTACTTCAACAAAGTTGAATTTTGACATTTTAGTACTGTTTGGGAAGCTTAGTATTTCTGCCGGATTTTATAGGTTTCATGGATATTAAAATTTTGCAATTTATGCCCATTCTAAGGAGTTTCTTCGGCACTCTTCCTTCCATTACAATTTTTACAAATCGGCGTAAACAATGTGTAGACAATGTAGATAATGCATAGTCTACTCAGACAATGTAGACTTTTAGTAGATAATGTAAAATGTTATTTTTTGTGTGCTTGCCATGTACTGCAACTGATTTAGCAATGATAATTACATAAGAGGTTTCTCTGTATCAAATAATTGCATTATATGGCGCTAGTTGTTTAACTTTTCCATAGAATATCACACTTTAACTGGGCTTTATGGGTTTGTTGTACATATTTCTTAACTAAAGAAATGGAACTAAATTGAAAAATGGTTAGTTTAAGTGCATACATAAAATAGTTTGCTATTTTATTTCTGTTAAATTTAATGTAAATAATGGTAATGTGATCTTAAAAAAAAAAAACAAAGAGTGGAACAGCGAATCCCTAACGTTGTATATGAATATGAGCTCACCACCCAGATCCGACATTCTGCGCTTTCTCAGAATGGAGCAGCAAAGCTTAAAAAGAAAATATATATCACGCTATGTCTTATTTTTATTGAATGTCTCTATTAAAAGAGCACTAAAATCCCCAGCCCAGTGAATAATACATATTTTTGAATTGATAGTCTAAAGAGACAACAACATTTTCAGGACAATGAATATGCAACTGGAGAAAACAAAAGCGATGTACATACTTTGTTAGTATGCAGTACGGATCTTTTCTAAATAGTGTCCAACGTAGAAATATAACAATTAGAAAGGATATGCTTGCTTGATAAATGGCATAGATTTTTTACGTTACCTTCCACAAGTGTCAAACACATTCAATATTCCTCCTTTCTGTTAACAAAACATTTCGAAACTCTCATTAAATAACAAAAGGACATAAACAATTTATTGAATCTGCAGAAGAAAGATCGATATACATTGAAGATATTGAACACTCTTGTAATTGTCACTTTTATAAGTCTAAGTATAAAAATATCTTAACCTATTGTTTTTGAGCCTTCCTCTTAAAACTCTATGGACAAAGTTGCAGTTTCCTTGGATTGTTATATCTTTGAGTTTTCCTCAGAATTTGAAAATCGGTTCCCTTTGAAATTAACTAATATTAATATTCTTTTATTTCAGTAAAGTATAATAATTGCATTTTTCAAATCTTTCCCAGAGATCCCACAAGCTACCTACATCGTTCCAGGAAGTATAACTAATATCTAATGCAAGTGCTTCCCTAATATTGAAGAAAAAAGTTGCCAATATTCATATTCTTATCTAATCCTCTTTTTTGTACGCTATGTTTGCAAGATGTAAAAATACTTGAACCAGGAAACTAAATGGGCCAAGCATTGTGTATAAAATACATGTTGCTGTAATCAGCTTGTTTCTGAATGAAGTGTGGGAAGGAGCACTAGTTAACCCTTTGCGTGATACCTTTATCGGTAGAACCGGTGAACAGTTTGCTACTAATGTAAAATTATTCTCAAATTCTTAGAATATTGCCTTTAATTTAATTTTAACTTCTGCGTTACTCAATTTTGGATTGTCAGTAGTTTGCTCCAAAATTAAAAACAAATTTGTGGTTTGTAACGAGGAATTATTCAATTATTCATGGAAATCGAAAAATGGAATAGCTGAAGTATAGAAAATTGACATAAGTAAAATAAACGTTTTTATGGTTTCTGATTTTAATATCTTCTTGCTTGTACAGAAAAGGCTGTAGCCTATAGAGACATGTTACGGTTAGAATTTAAATCATAGAACAAAGAATATTAGATATTATGTATAAAATATATATTTTGCTTCTAGATAAAGAAAAGAGAAGGAAAAAGAGCGTTCCCCTCAGAACGTCTAGTTTCCCATAGAATTCCATGGGCAGAGCTGTAAAGTTTCATGGGGAGGATTCAATATGTTTCAAGAAATTGTTGAAATTATGTTGTCTCGTAGATTCCCTTAAAAAACCCAAAGCATGCATACCCTAAAAACTAACTAATATTCATAATCTTTTGTTTCATCAAAGTACAACAAGCGCACTAGTCAACCCTTCCCCAGAAATTACAAATTGTAAACCTCATACGACGTAAATGAGAAAATACTGCCAATACTAATGCAAAAATCTGACATTTTTTAATTTCTTGTCCTGTACTCTTTGTCTTATGGTCGGGGGTTAAGACACGGTTCTCTCCGGACAGAAGAAGACTTGAAAAAAAGTAAAGAGGTGAAACTGATGAAAATTGTGGAAAATATGAATGAGGAGACAGAAAAATACAGGTAGAAGAGCAGATATGAGAACATATAAAGAATAAGGTGAAATCAAATGATAAAATAAATATATTAAAAACAAATGTTCATAAAACAAGAAAAGAAAATTTTATGGATAATAGTACCAATAGAAGTTCTTAAGTTTATTCACATAATCCTTTTGCCACTTTGTGACTTTCATTTGAGAATTTAATTCATATTATATTCATTTTCTACATTGTTGACATATATTACATTATCTACGTGAAATATAGAAGCATATGGAGGTTTCAGAATTCATACTATAGGCGAAGTAGACTTGTTATGTGAAGTAAAAAGCTCACTGAGTTGTCAAAAAATTTTATAGTAAATTCACACTTGGTCCCGATATTAGGTTTAAAGGAGTGTTTAGATCTTAATTTAATTAAAAAAGTGGATTCTGTTGAAAAAAATAAAAAATCTAAGTTCATAGAGAAATATCAAGTTGTTTTCAATGGCTTAGGGAAATTTATAAACAATTACAGCTTTGAGTTAAAAGAAAACGTTGTCTCAGTAGTTAGATCAGCTAGGCGATTACCTTTAGCATTAGAACCAAAATTCAAGAAAACTTTGGATATATTGTGTAAGAAAGATATAATAGAAAAGTCTGGGGGACCATCTGAATGGGTGTCAAATGTGATGATTTTAGAGAAACCTAATAAAGATTTGCGTATTTGTTTGGATCCCAAGTATTTGAAGGAAGCGATCAAAGTAGAAAAGTATCCCATTCCTTCGTTTGAGGAAATCGTAGCCAAGTTGTGCAATAAGTCAATCTTTACAGTGTTGGATCTGAAAGATGGCTATTGGCAAGTGGGACTAAGTGAAAATAGTAGCAAACTTTGTACGTTTAGCAAACCATTTGGGAACAATTAATATATGGGAAAAAAGTCAAAGTTGAGACGGATCATAAGACGTTGCTAGGAATATTCAAAAAGGAGATAGGAAAAATGGCATGACCGTAAATTCAGCGAATGAGATTGCTCAAATATAAACTTAACTTTATTTAATTTATTCCGGGAAAGTATTTGTATATATCAGATCTACTATCACGAAATTGTGGAGAACATGTAAAAAAATCAGAAATAGAAGGTCTTAACGAATTTGTTCATACAATAAATATGAGTGATCAAAAGAAAGAAATATTTAAAGAAGAAACAATGAAAAATGAGGTCTTAAGTTCGTTAATTAAGCTCATTGTGGAAAGTTGGCCAAATAGAAAAAATGAAATGGATTAAAGAATCAGGTACTATTGGAAAATGAGGAATGAGTTGTTTATTGACGATGGATTGTTATATTTGAATGATCGTGTGTTTGTCCCAACATCCTTGCGAAAAGAAATGTTAACTCGGTTACACACAGCTCATCAAGACATTAAGCGTACAAAAGCAAGAGCAAAAAGCTTACTTTATTGGCCAAAGATTAACGAAGAAATAGAGGATATGGTGGCCAGGTGTGAAATTTGTCAAAAGTTTCGAAATTTGCCAGTACGAGAAAGTTTGCTACCACACCCAATTCCTCCGTATCCTTTCCAAAAAGTTGGTATGGATATAATGGATTTAGAAGGAAAAGCCTACCTTATTATTGTTGACTACTATTCAAAATATCCCGAAGTGATCCCGATTGTAAATAAAACAGCAAAACACATAATTGACAAATTAGGTCCTGTTTTCGCTACACATGGTCTTCCTAAACAACTAGGAGCCGACAATATGCCCTTTTCATCATATCAATTTGTATCGTTCACCAAAAAATTTGATATTAGCTTAACAACAAGTAGCCCATTACATCCAAAGTCTAATGCGCTTGCAGAACGTACAGTACAAACAATAAAAAATTTATTGCGGAAAACGAAAGTAAAACAGAATTCTGTCTGGGACTGTTGGAACTGCGGAATACTCCGGAGCTATTGATGGAGAGAAAAACACGATTAATAATACCAGGTAAGGAGGAATTGTTCCGACAGTAAGATGTGATAGATATTAAAAGAAAGTTAACCCAAAAGCAAAAAATCTATAAATCGTATTATGACAAAAGATAAAAGGATAAAGCTAGTTTTAGACCAGGGGAACAAGTTTGGATGAGACAGGGTAAAATATGGGTAAAAGCTATAATAGAGAGGAACCATTCAGCTTCCAGGTCTTATATAGTTAAAATGGAAGATGGAACGCTTCTAAGAAGAAATTTTAGTATGTTAAGAAAGTTGAAATTGTAATTGCTTGGATTGTAATGTTTGCATAAGAATTCAGGGAAGTAATTCAATAAATAAAGACAATTAGTCGTATAAGTTTGAAAATGTTGAAAGTAAGGAAAGACAGCTCATGCTTGGATGCTCAGAAAATAAATCGCAGACAAAAAAGTTGTCTAGTCTTGGGCACCAAAATAATTTCACAGAATTATAATGAAATAAATTATGACTTAATACCATTGAAATTGAGGTTTAAGGTATTATCATTATTAAGTACTAAACTTATGTTAGAATTAAATTTAAGGATTATCCAGGGTACATATAGCCGTTCAAAAAATATATATAAGGTCTCAATATCGAAATTTAAAAGAGGAGGTGTAGAATATATTAAAAATATAATATGTTCAATTAAAATAATATCATAACAATCACAAATTAGCTACAATAGGCCGACGGCCTATGTGGTTATATGTATTGGTTGCTAAGTAAGTACTCCTAGTGACAAGGCGTAGGAGTCAGTCTAGCTTAGGTAGTTACCCAAGCAACTTGTAAAGATTTATTGGAATAAATAGTGGTTATGAATTTCCACATAGTATCATTTATTTAAGATCATACCCAAAATATTACAAAGACTACGACATTGTTTACACGTCAAAAATGGCGTAATTTACGTTGTGTAGACAATTTGCCCATCACTGGTTAGAGGATCTGGTTATCCCCGTGCTTTAATTTCTGCTTACAGTAATAAATCACTGCCATATAGATGCTTTGGAGGATTGAAATTTATGCCTTAGTATTTCAATATTTGAAAATTTTACCTACAGGTTTTGAGAGTTGCTCAAATTGTATTTATAATATTATAATATTGCTCAAATTGTATTTATAATATTATAATATTTCCCATCTAGCCCAGAAGGCGCACTTCTTAGCACGGAGCCAAGAAACATTTACCCATCTCCACATAAAGCGTTCACGCATTTAAAGGAAATGCGTTAAGATTGGGCTCCCCGACAAGCATGCAAAACAAATAACTGTTAATAGTGTTAAACCAATTAGAAGGACCATAGTGATTGTTAGTGAATTAAGAATGAAAAAAGAAAAAAAAAAGAAAATTGTACAACAGGGCACACCCAGAAATCACAGGGCAAGACGAAGACGGTTCTTTAGTACAGCCTTGGACACATTAAGGTCAAAATGGATCCCTGCGCGATTAATAGGCTCATTCCTAGCATATTTGGTTCTAGAAAAATTAATATGCAAAAGGGGAACACCTCTGAGACCACGTACATTATCCCTGAAAGACACCCTACTCTGGAGCACCGGAGAGTCGATATTAGAGTTCAAGAGCTGGCGGGATCATTCCGAAGGAGATCCCGAAGCGCAAATCTGACGAAATTGCGCTGAACAGACTCAATACGGTTGATATGTAATCTAGTATCAGTTTAACAAACGAGTTGTATGGAGTTAAAGATACCTGAAGGTCAGAAAACTCCCTGGACCAACGCTTGATAAAACCAAGCATGGGATTATACTTGGAAACAGTATAATCAATATAGGAAACGAAGTCGAGCTTCGAATCCAGTTTAACTCCAAGGTCCATAACACATTGAACACGGGGAATGCTGTCCGAACGAAATGTGTAAACATAGCCGATAACATCACGCCTCCTAAAGAACGACATGACCTCACATTTATTTATATTAAGTTCCAGATTGTTGTGTCCACACCAAGAGCAGAAAACATTTAAATCACACAGCACAGTCGCTGATATCCTCAACAAAAATATCTTCATATCGTCGGCATAAACTAAAACCTTGGAGTACTTCAAAAGACATACGATGTCATCAATAGACAGGACAAAGATAAGAGGGCCGAGATGGCTCCCCTGAGGCACACCAGATGTAGCCTCGATAATCCTGGATTGGGAGCCGCCGAACAACACCTGGTAAGATCTTTTAGACAGGTACGAAGAAATCCATTTCAGCAGTAAAGTTGGAAACCCCAGTTTTTGTAATTTTAGCATAATAACCGAATGCGACAACTTGTCAAAAGCCTTACTAAAGTCTATATAAATACAGTCCGTTTGTAAGTTATTATTAAAACCAGTTATTGTACTCGAAATAAATTCCAGTAAGTTAGTGGTAGTAGATCTACCCGACACAAACCCATGTTGACTAATGGAGAGAATTTTTTTGCAATGCGGGGATAACTGAGAGTGGACTATAGATTCAAACAGTTTAGGTATACTTGACAGCCTTGGAATTGGTCCGTAATTAGAGATCTCGTTCCTATTGCCCTTCTTGTGGATGGGTATAATGAAGGAGTTCTTCCAAAGCTTAAGTACACATCTGCTATTAAGGGACTTCTCGAAAAGAATGCGCAAAGGTACAACCAATGCCTCGGAACATGATTTACCACCATATTTAATATATCTTTATTAACTTTAAAAATCGATTAAAATTTAAACCGGAAACTTTCCAGAAAAAAAACGCCCTAAATTGATAAAATGCGTGCATATTTTAATTGTAGGCGGAGAACAATTTTTGTTAGGTTAGGTGAGGTGAGGTTCAGCATCATATGGAAGCTTTAAATAAACAATTATAGTTTAATTAAATATCCGAGTGCAATCTACAATTTAAACACCAAATATTGTTTGTCGAACATACTAAATCTACATAATTAGTGATGTGAGATTTTTGTTTGCTTAATTCGTTATGTTTACCTATTTTGTGGACAAAACCCTATTTCACTAGCATGGTATGGAGTGGGTTTAAATATTTTTTATCGCAATTAAATTTTCCAAAATTATATAATCATAAGCGGTTTACTGATAAATTTGCTATTTTCATTAAGGATCATTAAATACATCGGTAAATCCGAGAACATCCCAAATTTGTATGAATTATTCAAAACGTTTCGATTCACATATACATGCAGCATATATAAAAAAAATTAATGCTATTGGAGGATGATGCAATGCGTGCCCTGCAACTATAGCACTTTTAATAATTTAGTAGCGAACAAATGTAGGTTCATTATTATGTAGAATTTGCATAATTATTTCAGTTAATTTGCTGCAAATTGTTCTGAAATCTTTGTAAGTGTGTACATTGTTAATATAACACTTTACAGTAAGTTGTAAAATTTATAATGGTAACTTTTTGGTACAACGGATTGAATTTTTGTAGGAATTCACAAGACGATTCTTTTTTATGGGATTACATGTGACTCAAATTAATCATAATAAACACGAGACTGCCGACAAAACATAAATTTATTGTAATATTGAGAAAAACCCCCTATAATTCATGCAGAATTGTGTTCCCGAAACTTGGATATTGCAGGATTTAAAGACGTTATTTATTGCTTCAGTGCAAAAACTTGTATTGTACATATTTCCTTGAACTGCAGATGAAAGTGGTACAGGAGTAGGTAATTGATTTTGAACAATTGTTTGTGTTCCCGTATATATTCCATTTTTAATTATTAACTCATTATACTGATAGAAAGCAGTAAATATATTGTTATGATAAGGATCATGGACTATCCCTGGTCGTAGCCAAAGCAGAGATAGTCATACTCACGAAGAAGAGGACAGGCCCTCTTTTGCCCACTATTGCCAACCACCAGAAATTTTGCCAATTTTCGGGAATTTTAAATTAAAAAGTGATAAAGGCAAAATTTCATTAGGTTTTCTTAAGTTTTGCTCATATTAAAACCATCATAAACCTATCAAAAGACTGGTTTATGTTTTTGTTAATTCGTTCATTATCCTATTGTATTAATAGCTGCGTTATTTTGTGCTGATACAGAATAATGGATATATCATATTAAACGATACAAAGCATTTATAAAAGTATTTACGAAGTCAGACAGAAAATATCCAATGCAAGTGAAAAGAAATTTGTCTTTACCAAATGTAGCAAACTTGACTAAAAGAGCAGAGTGCCGAACCCTGTCAAAAGATTAGGATCAATGAAGCAATTCACTAGAGGTTTAGCCAAAGAAGAGGCGGGTCGGGTGACTTTGGACACATTCGAGGTCCGTAAATGGGAGCATTGTAAGATTAATCTTGGAGGCTTCATGAGGGATGAATACGAACCACGGAAGACCACATTTTTGCCTCTTTCTTTCCTGATTTTTACATTACCATGTCATTGTAGAGGAGAATCCCTTTTGATGTTCACAGCGAGTAGACTGGGACTTGCACTCAGTACCGTCCTGAGAGCCATTTCAGATAATTTTTAGAAGAATTTTTAGAAATCCACAGAGGGGCAGTGATACTAGGTTGTGCTCTCTTGCATGGCATTTCGGGAAGATATACAGTCCTAATAATCTTACAGCTGCAACTCTAAAACAAGTCTCAATCCACTCCCCGTGGACCTCAAAAAGGGTTCTCCTTAAAAACTCATTTCCTACTGGGTTGTTTCCCTTATACCCCTGTTTTAGTTTTTTACAGTCCTCTGTACACCCAAAATGTTGCAGGAATCCCTTAAAAGATGAATTAGAGGACTTCCAAGAAGAGATGAAAACTTGGGCCGATAAAAGAGAATGATAGGAACTTCCTACAGGTGACTGAGTACTTTTCGGAATAAGTAGATAGAAACATTTTAAAAGATTAGCATTATGACCCGCTTGTGGGGCAATTTACCAGCTGGTGTGATCTTTTCGTGGAGTATCTGAGCCACTGAACACTATAATACACTTCTAGTATCCTCACGAACCTCGCCACTAGCCCCCAATGGCTCTCGCTCTCTATCATAAGCCCCACTATGCTGTCCGGTGATAGCCGTCCCAGCACCGACTCCACAACTGCTCTTCCGTCCGCCCACCGGCCGCAGGCAAACAGCGTATGCTCAGCGTCATCCCTACCATCTCCGCAATACGGATACTCCGGTGAATGAGCCCTGCCGACCTTATGGAGGTAGTGCCGGAAACGTCCGTGTCCACTTAGGAACTGCGTGAGATAGTAGTTCACCTCGTCGTGCCTTCTGTCGAGCCATGGTTCCATCCGTGGCAGCAATCTATCATCACTGTCCCACGTCTCTTGCCATCTACTCATCGTGTGGACCTTTTCTCTCTGCTGGCCTGCCTCCGTCCTATCTCATTTTTCGTTATGTAAATGGCCTTTCTTTCCATCGCGAGGAGTCCACTGAAAGTTATAGACTTTAAAATCACAAGACTAATTTCAGAAGAGGGTTAATACTAATTGATCGACTGTAGCAGCTAGCTTTCTGGATGACTGCATAATACCAGTATAAAACATATTTAGGCTCTGAAAAATAATAAGAAAATAAATTGTGTGCCTCTGGATTTTAAACCCAATTCAAAGATAATAAAACTCTAAATTGTTAGAAGATTGTTAATTTAGAGCAGTAAACGGCACATCCAGAAGGATGTTTATAGTGATGCCCTTTTGAAGAGAAAAGAGAGGCATTAAGTGATAACCAGGCAGTTATCAGACTCAAGTCAACCGACTCCCTACCCGAAATTAATTAGGTCATTTTAGCCGAAAAAATTTAGGTGAAAAGGGTATTATTTTTGCTTTGGAGGGGGGAAAACAAAATGGGCAATCTGCTCCCTTCAACGAAGCCGTCACTTTTTAACATAAAGGAAGAAGCCAGTCCCCATCAAGAGCTTTTAGAATGTTCAAACTGAATATTGTGATTAATAATTTCAATGTTCAGTAAAAGATATCACCAATTCAGGTCACCCTTCTCAGTTAGACTACATTCTCACCTCTGACATTGAGAAAGTTTTGTTTAACGATCAATTAAGTCCACCAAGCAACTTTGATCATGACTTTCCTTATTTATGTTGCAAGTTTTCGTTTGATACTACCCCTAATATTACCTCTTTTAGTTTTTGGGGGCTTTTACAAATAAAGTACTGGATCTTTACAATAAGTTTGTACCTGTCAGGACCTGTAGGATCAAAAACCAAAGGTACCCTTGGATCACGAACGAAATCTACCAAGCAATGGCCGAGCGCGATTTAATTTATCGGCAGTATAAAAGAACACAAGATGAACAAATCTTCAAAAGGTACAAATTAGTGCGCAATAAGGTCACCTCCATGATTCGTTCATCAAAAAAGGACTATTTTATGCGTAAACTTGATTTAAACCAACCAGCTAAGAAACTGTGACAAACCAGCGGTTAGGCTTGATCCTAACTCCTTATGTAACTATTTCGCAGCTGGTTTCGGTTTTCCTCCGCCGACTGCCTCTCGAAATAGCGCTGATCCTACCAGTGGATTTTCCTTTCGTTGTGTTGACCTGAATGAGCTTTTGATTGCCATGAACTCGGTCAAGTCTCCTGCTCCTGGCCCTGATGGTCTGTCTCCTCGGTTTCTATAATTAATTGCTCAAACCTTAGTGAATCCCCTCTTACATATATTTATCCATTGTCTCACTACATCCGAATTCCCATCCCAATGGAAATATGCTCTAATAATTCCCATCCCAAAAAACACAAAAGCAACGGAACCCAGTGATTTTCGACCAATTGGCATTTTTAATTATTTGTCCAAAATTTTTGAGAAAATTGTTCACAATCAAGCGATGAAATTTCTTGAGGATCGTGAATCAAAGTTGATCAGTGAGGAAAGTGATCAAAGTTGCAATCTGGCTTCAGACCGGGCTGCAGCTGCGAAACTGCCCTTATTAAGATGACTTCTGACGTGCACGATGCCCTTGATAAAGACCAGTTAAATATGCTTATATTTCTCGACTTTAGTAAGGCATTCGATTCTGTTGATCATAACATCTTATTATCTAAACTCATGACAGAGTTTAATTTTCCCTCATCAGCTATTAAACTTATTCAAGCTTTTCTGGTCAACCGAGTTCAGGTAGTGAAGATTGCTGATTCACTATCTGACCCAAGAACACTGAATCTAGGCGTACCCCAGGGGTCCGTCCTTGGCCCTTTATTATTTATTCTTTATATTAATGACCTACCAAATATTCTACGACATTCGTCCGTGCATATTTATGCCGATGATGTGCAAATTTATCTAAGTCGCCCAATTGGTCTTATTGAAGATTGTGCGGATCGAATAAATGAAGACTTGGAAAGAATTCATGAGTTGTCATTGGTTAATAAATTCCATCCAAATCCAGGCAAATCGAAATGCTTCACCATCTATAAGCATAATCTAGATAAAGAAAGTCTATGAACAATTCCGTGATCCAGTACGTTGATAGTGTTCGCAATCTAGGCATAATGCTAAATTCAAAAATATCTTGCTGTGATCAGGTCTCGGCAGTTCTGGGTAGGGTTTATGGGTCTCTCTGACAACTGTGGCTAACTTCGGATTCCCTGTTTGTGCTAATAAGGAGCAAACTGGCGAGAGCCCTAGTTTTGCCCCACTTTACCTTCGGTAGCCTTGTATTTTCCAAACTTGATGCTACCTGCTTGAGAAGGCTAAAGGTTGCTTTCAGCGATACTATACGATATTTCTATCGTCTTCCTCGAAACTCTCACATATCTGACTTTAGAAATAAGTTTGTATGAATGACCTTTGAACAACTTGAGCTAGTCCTCTTGCATAAGTTGATTAATTGTAAGGTTCCGTCTTACTTGTTCGAAGGACTGCACTTCTTAAACTCTACCAGATCCCTGAAGCTTCTGGCTCCAGGATGGAACACTTGTTTAGGTGAAAGATCTTACCTTTTCCAGACGGTTCGTAGATGGAATTCTCTTCCTGCTACTGTACGATGCATGAGCTCTCACAGGTCTTTTCGTAGGTCCCTGAATGAAATTTTCCGAACAAATGGTGCAAATTTTGAAATTTAAATTTAAGGCTAATTTATGTTCTGGATTTTTGTTTTTGGATTTATTTCTTTTTCTTTTCTTTGTTGAATTTTTTTCTTTTTCATTTAACGTTTAGGTTTAGTCATGTTAATTTTCTTTTCTTTTAATATAGTCCATTAGAAAACGTCCACCAATTTTGTGCGTATAAGATATAAATCTTTGTGCTAAGTTCCAATAAATTATTATAATTATGAAATCACCAAATCAGACATCATGCCAATTGCATTAGTATTTCCAAGATCTTGAAAGGAATCAAAATTATTGTTCTATTGTCTATAGTTACAGCAGTAACTAAATTTTAGCATTGCTTTAACAGAAAAGATTTTTCAAAAATAACAATTTTCTTTAACAATGCTTACATATGAAAGTCATCGTCCTTAGAATATATTCCACCATGTATGTCATTTATTTATAAAATGCTGAAGGAAAACAAAAACGTTATAGTATCCTTTAAATTTTCTGAAATGATGTCTAGCCGAATATAAAACATCATCTAAAAGTAGTCTGGGGCTGCCAAATGCTACGTTAATATGGAAATTTGCATAATTAAGGCACAAAGCCTTTGATTTTAAAGCAAGCTGCAAATTGTTCCTCAAGGGGGTGGAAAAGCCTTATGAAAGCTTAAGCGCCATTTAAGGGCATGAAGACAGATCAAACTCCTCGTGCAGAAAGCTTTCTAAAACCCTCTTGACACTATTACTAATTGAATTAAAGCGCACCCACCGCAAGAGCTTTTACATAGGCTTCAGGATCAATCCTTTAAGGGCACCCGGCAAATATTTTTGAGATATTCTGTGTTGACTTTGGTAATGTAGGGTGTGTTCATGTGCATGTAATGCAATGCTTTTGGCGGTGGCGTTTTGCCCTCACCTTTTTCAGAGTACTTTTGCTATTGTAGTGGTATTCAAGTGCCGCGTTCCTGTCGAAGGTTTAATGAACTTTCACCAGTGCCACCACCACCCACCCACATCATGTTTTAGTCCCTTTGTTTGCAGAATTTGCCAGACGGATGCGTCCATTTTTCAGGAAACTTTAAACAAACGTTTATCCCCCCCTCCGTATGTTCACATATTATGTATGAGCATTCGTGGCACAATTTGCGAACTGCAAAGTCAGGAGGGATTTGAATCGTCCTGGCGTCATAACATTTTAATGAAACGTTGGAACATTACAAGAAAACATTTTTTAAGCTCTTGCGAACATTTGTTTGTACTTTCAAAGTAACTCTTTTTACGTTTGCTTTCTAGTCCCGAACAGACTTTTGGCATTATCTCCAAGAAATTCTTGAAAACAACCCCGTGAGCTCTAGTCTCAAGTCGTGAATATACAAACGTGAAACCGAAAAAAATTAATTAAAATAATTTCGATGTCAATAGGCGCTAGGCTCAGCGTAATGCTAGCATTTCCGAAGTAAACAGAAGCGTTATGAAAATTAAATAATCAGTGCTCTCTGCTGAATTCCCCAAAGCAGTTCCTTCCGGAAGTTATGTAGGCATACAGGCGGATATTTATATCTGTAGAGAGTTAATAATACGAAGAAAAAAGAAACCGCAAACAAACCTTTTCCTGGCTTCTTTCATTTTCTGTGCACTTGGTATTCAGCAC
Source organism: Dasypogon diadema (assembly GCA_006980735.1). Taxonomy (NCBI): domain Eukaryota; kingdom Metazoa; phylum Arthropoda; class Insecta; order Diptera; family Asilidae; genus Dasypogon; species Dasypogon diadema. The sequence continues at coordinate 8,573 of QYTT01087714.1, read as the reverse complement.
AAGGAGACTTCTGCATTCTGTCGTCGTCTCTCGTGGATTATTTTGCCGGTAGGCTCTTCCGATGTCATTTCATACCCCCATAAAGCCAGGTATACTCCTATTTGGCTCACAATTAGACACGTTTGTTCTATTTCTCTGGATTAACTCGAAATGTCCTCTGCACTGATAATATGTATAAGCACATCCCCCTTTTTTGTTTTTTTTCTATAAAATTATGCCATACAAGGCTTTGTTTTAACTGTGTCACCATCAGAAGCAACCACACATTAAAGATAGAAAAGGTCCGCTGGATTTTTCGATTCTTACACCGTCCATAATTTCAAATAACAAGTTCCTTCAGGAAATGTTTCTGATTTCACTTTTCATCATTTGCTTTGTGCAGCAACGTTTTTCTACTCGTCACGATTTGGAAGAAAAATGCATGACGTTTCAACTTTTAAGGATAGCTCTTCTGTTTTTTGGGTCAATTTGTGATTTCTGCTTTTTACACCTGTCTGACTGTTGGGTTGTCGTCATTAGCTGAACATGTACTCCAATTGCTGCAAGATATTTTACAGGCATTGAAAACGTGACATATTTTAAATAAGTAAGAAAAATGGAATTTTGGGGCTGTAATCAAGAAAGTGTAGTATTTTGCGTTCTAAATCTCCTGTAGTTACTGTAAGGATTTTAAATTACTACACCTAAGTATAAGATCCGTTCGTATCTTTGCTCTTACAAAAATACAAGACTACACCCAGGTCACCAGGATTCTACTTAATTAATATCACAAGTTTTTCTAAATTTGTGAACAAAATTTGGCAAGAAAAGTGAAAGTGGTCAAGAATAACATGTTTTTCCTGTCGGGCCCTCCAGCAATTAAATGGCTTAGGTCTTGAATGTCGACTATCCCAATTACACCAGAAGACCGAAAGGATCCAGGCCTAACGTACATGTTCAGAGGGTTTCCCAACACCAATAAGCGAATCTTAAGGGTAAGCTAGCTTGAACAGTCGGGCCTAGACAGCAATCAAACAACGCAAACGCACAACCAGAAGCCAAACCGAATAAGGTAACCATCGCCCTTAGAGGAGCGGATAGTTCCACCCGCGCTATACGCACGCACATCGGGCGCCCCTCGTCGATTGGCCAACCGAACAAGAACATCCTATCACTTACGACCGATAACAGCCCCCAGATGGCGATGAATGTCCTTGGTTTCGTCACCATGTATTCGAGGCCCATGCGCATCTGCAATCTCTTTGAGTACATTCCTGTGATCCATGAAGTTACGTTGCTTTCGATTCCCTTGCCCCGGTCTCATATAGTAAAAGTGAATCTTTTACTCAGTCCAGCACAAAGCAAAGCTAAGCAGACGGTTCACCCCTCAGGAAGTCCTCGGACTTATTAGGAACGTTAATCGATCTCTTTCGAATGATGGTCTGAACAACCGGCACAATTGATGAATCAGTTTCACAAGATCCTGCAAGGCCCCATAAGTGACAAACCTATGAAAAAGAGGATCCTGACCGGCGCAAGTGGTGCACACCCTGTGTACTTGTCGATTGATATGAGAAAGTGAAACAGCAGATAAGGGCTACATAAGCACCCATGGCGGTAGACGAGTGGGCTCAGGCACAACCCTGCAAATTTGCACCATTGTGGGTGCAAGGTGCATTCCTACAAAGAACACAGTGATTTATTTAGGTACCAGTGATTGGGGAAATTCCACTGACGAAAGTGGTACTTGCAAAGCCACTGGGATGTTGTATAGTAAAATTGTATGCCAAAAATTTTGAATTTATTGTAATGTTTAGCAGGTTGTAGTTCACGACTTCCTCTTCTTCAAAATTCCCTTCCGCAGCTTACACAATCTATTGCTCCCGACTCAACCTCACATGTACGCGTCCATTGGACGGTCCAGCAAACCTCGGTTGATTTAAGTTAATAAGCACATCTCGAATGGATCGGGTCGCCTTCCTATCAAATCTATTCTCGACTCAGAGTTACTGGTATCGATCGGGCGAAACCTCTCCCACGTCGCAGAAATAATTCCGCACAGGAATATGATATTGGCTGAGACCGTGTCTGCGTCGAAACACCGAACATTGCTAATTAATGAATTGCGGTGCAATCCTTATCTGAGTTCCAATCGCTTTATAACACTGGCTTGAGTCTATTTCTGGATTGAACCATGTACATGCACCATGGGCCAGTCTGAGGAGCACGGCGGACGATTGTGGTGAAGAAGGAGATTCTTCTCCAATCCCTGTGTATAGTTCATAGGTAAAATCGATCCACAGCTGTGAGGTACAAATATTCCTGTGACAAATCACTCGCTGGAGTACATGCATCTGGAAACATTTCACCTTCATAAACAAGTTGGCATACCCTAAGCCATCTGCAGAAACTAATACACAGACAGTGCCTTTATAACCCAGTGTCTTCCACAGCAGAAAGCATTGGTCATCCTTATCTGGGGTGACCTCCACCATCAGAATACAGTGGATGATGCCACCACACCACAATATTAAACGCAATTGCCTTCTCTTTCAAAAAATAAGAGGACAATCGAGATTGTCAGTAGGGAAGGGCTTCAGAGATTTTCTCGCCTCCAGGCTATTTTTGTGGTTCTTCGGCTGCAGTTGCTTATGCTCTCGTAATTTGAGAGCTACGGTTGAAATTTGAAGAGCAATCGAATCTTGAGCTTACCATTATCCAGGGTCCGAAAAGGTCTTTCTAATGGTGTCACGAAAACGATAGTACCTCTTTGAATTGATCTCATCTCAATAAAATATCGTTGAAGATCCAGTACTTTCAGTAAGTTTTTCACTTCTGTTTTTGAATATATTCTTCTCCAGTAAATTACTACAGGGTTTATCTTTCTCATAAAAATTTGTCAGCAAATTTAAGCAAATTTCTAAATTGTAATGTAATAATGAATTTCCCTTCTAGCCCAGAAGATGCGCTTTTTAGCGAGGAGCCAAAACACATTTACCCATCTCCGCATTACGCGTTCACACATTTCAAAGAAATGTGTTAAGATTAGGCTCCCACGCCAGGATGCAAGACATGTAATTGTTCATACGGTCAGAATATCCATAAGAACAAACAAAGTAGCCAAAATTAGTGTAGTATTACTAAAGACACACCCAAGAAACCTTAATGACACAGAAATTATAAGATTTTTGTGACATGCTTACAGACATTCAAATCAAGATGCTCCTTAACACAGTTCACATGTAAAATAGGGATACCTTTCAGGCCGTGACCATTAACGATAAAGGAAACCCTCCCATGGAGTTTCAGAGAGTCAATGTAAGAATTTAATAGTTGGTGGACAAAAACAATTTCAACAATTCTACGTGGTTTTTCCAAGGAACTAAAATTATCCCGTACTAGGTGCTCCTGATAGGGGGGAAGAATCAGAGAGTCATTCCAAGGAAGATTCCTGAGAGAAAACCGAACGAAGCTACGCTGAACTGACTCTATGCTACCTATATGGGCAGCATAGAAAGGGTTTCAGACCTGAGATACATACTCAAGTGGCGGCCCCACGAATGAGTTATATAAAGTTAAAGTAACTTGAAGGTCAGAGAACTGAATCACTGAATCACAGTATGATTAATATGAGAGATAAAATCCAGTTTTGAATTAGGAATGACCCCAAATCCTTAAGAGGAGCTCGGCTTCTATACAACGACATGACCTCACATTTATTTATGATAAGCTCTAAGTCATTCTGAGTGCACTAATTGTGGAAACCGTTCAAGTCCATTTGAAGAGAGTCGCAGTCACTAACATCACTAATAAATGAAGAGATTTTCATATCATCAGCATACACCAACACTGTGAAGTGTCTCAAAAGGCTAACACTGTCATCAATACAGATGACGAAAATAAGGAGTTCCCTGAGGAATCTCTAACGTGGCTTTTATGATCCTCGAACGGAACCCACGGAAAAGTACGTGGTCAGATTTCTCGGACAAGTAGGAATGGATCCACTTTCAAAATATAACCGGGAATCGAAGTTTCCGGAATTTAAGCATATTAACCAAATGATAGAGTTTGTCGAAAGCTTTGCTGAAATCCGTATATATACAGTCGATTTGTAAGACACAAAACCATGCTGATTGATAGGACGAATACTCTTGCATTGTGCAGAAATCTGAGAATAAATTATTGATTCCAAGAACTTAGGTATACCCTGTTCCTGTAACTTTTCTTATGAACAGGTGTAATGAAGGAATTCTTCCATAATCTTGGAAAACGCCCAGTACCAAGAGACCTACGTAAAAGGATGCTCAGGGGATCACTGTTAGGGGCACCTCGACAGGACCACAGCTAAAGTCAAAGTCAAGCTCGTCAATATGTTCCATAATGCCTTCATCAGAGATTAGGAGAGACATGATATCCGCACATGGATGATTGTCAATATGCGGAAAATGATCAATATCTGGCTCAAATTTCAAGGATTGGAATGAATTCTCAAAAGAAGAGGCAAAGATATTCAGTCAAATTTTCTGAAGTGGGAACCCTAAAAATCAACTTGTTCAAATTAAACCTTTTATTACTAGAACTTTAAGGATTTACTGATCAAAAGTAATGTCCTAAAAGGACATGATCACAATTTATATGAAATGAAATTTTCATAAAAATTTTAAAAATTATTTATAAATAATAGATTTTTCAATAAACAAATAGAAATTTAATCAACTTCTCGTATAGATAGAAACTAAATTTTTCCACAGTATTGTTCTGTAAAGTCTACACAACTTTTCCTCGGAAAAAATTTTCAGTACATTTCATAAAAAAAGGAGTTATGAATTTTTAAGTGCCGTCAAATAGGTGCGAGGCACACGAGCAAGTTCACACATTTGGCTATCTCAAGCTGCTCGTCTAATCATTCGCATAACATTAGTAAGCTAATATATAAATTTTATAAAAGAATAATTAAATGTTGCTTAGATTTAAATATTGTTAATTTTGTTTTTACATTATTCACAAACTGACTTTTTGTACAACATTGTTTGGATCCTCAGAAAAAATCTTGCAATTCAAATTTTCTTATCGGATGGCTAGTGTAGTAGTGAAATTGCCGGGTCGCTTTTATTGTTTTTGCTTTAGTAAAGCGTGATTCCAATGTTTTTTTGTGTTCATCGTATTCATTCCATGAAGAAAAATCAAAATATGCCCATTCAAAAAGATTTCTCGTATTGATGATTTGCGTATCCTGTAAACTGGCTCGGTATGCGTTTCTTTGAACACATCCACCTATCCCATCGCAAGCTCCCTTTCGGTGTGCTGTTGCAAAGAAATGCCATTCTGCTTTGATACCAAAATCCTCTTCATAGATACTATAAGAAGAAATTTATAAAATTAAATTTATTTTTATATTACGAGCCAGCTCCGTCAGAGAAATAGTAAATTGTTTTCACGTTGTGAACACCGAATTTATTTTTTAAAAATGTTGTCATTTTCGAATTGTATAAGTGGATTCCTGTCGCATCGTGATTAATAAATTCAGAAAAAACTATAAAATTTACGTGCTGGAGAATGTTATTTTTCTTATAGTAGATGACATAAACATGAAGAATTGCTTGATCTTTTGACCAATGCTGTGATTGTATGGCATCTTGCACATGAAATGAGTAATTCATCTGTTTGAGGCCTCTTAATTTAAGACGGATGTTGCCATGTATTTTACAAACGCATACATTATGTGTACCCTTTAGACTAGCAAAAATACACTGTGGTGGCCTCAAAGCTTTAAACACTGACAACGAAATTTTTACTTCCGAAAATTTATTTAAAAAATCTGCATGTAGATCGTTAAGATTTCCCAACAATAATCGTTTCTGAAAAAAATATTAAGATAGAGCTCAAACGTGTGTTATTGCTTAAAGTATCAGTTTAGTTTTTTCCTCTAATTTATTGAAGAAAAATGTAAATTATTATAGAAATTACTATAAATCTATATGATGTGCTCCGGTTTATTGAAATCAAATTATTCCAAAAATTAATATACGTTATGCGTACTAACGAATTTCGTGTCGCTGAAAAAAACAATTTACGACTTTTTATTTGTATACCTGTTCGTGTTGGCGTTTTCCATCAATGAAAACAGATTTAAAGTCTTTCACTCCTGGCATCGATCGTCTCGAAGAAAAAATCCTTTAACATTTTCAATAATATCTGAACTTATTGCCCGACCATGGGTATATTATCTGGGTAAGTACAATAGCCCTTTTCATTTTTCAATTTTGCAGCAGTAATCAGCATACGCTTACTCACGCCAATCGAACTCTGAGTTCGAAACGCGTCGCAGTTGTAGAAAAAATTTTTTAAAATAAATTCGAACAAGACTATAAGGTGTTTTTTAATATTTGTTTTACATAATCGTAACAAGTCTTGTTGGTGTGCTCCTTTTAAATTAGTTTTGGACCATAATATAACGCAGGATAATCGTCAACTTTTTCTAAAATATCGACGAACTCATAAAAAGAGCGTAGATCGATGTAAAGTTTGTTACGAATTTCAATGAAATATTCTTCGTAGAGAGCAGATAAACGTATCTCATCATAGCAAGCCATATGTATATTTTCCATGTAATTAGACGAAATCTGTATACGCAATTAATAGCCCGAGCTGACCTCTGGTTAACCCATGATATTAAGCAGTTAATGGCCACTAGACATATGTTATACAAACTATGAAAAAGAAGTCGCACTGAGGAGAGTCACAAATTTTTTGTCCAACAGCGTAATTTAACCACTAGGTGTGTGGCACGTGCCAAGAAGGAATACTTTGATGCTTTGATGAATGCATCCAATTCTAGGCAGCTATGGACACATTTAAAAAAAATGGGATTTTTTCTTCAGGTAGTGTCAAGCATACAGTTATTTCTCCTGATGATTTTAATAAATTTTTCACCTCATCTATCTCAGGATTCTCCTCTAGCCCGACTGCTTCTTGCTGTGGACGTGTTGTACCTGAAATTTTCTACTTTAAATGTGTGGACTTTGATGATGTGGTACTGTCTTTAAAATCTATCAAATCTGAGTTGATGGGTTTGGATAATCTCGATACATGATTTTAAAAGTTAATACTACCTTTCCTGGATCATATTTTTAATCATATTCTTACAAGGTCATTTTATCCTGACGTCTGGAAGGTTGCAAAGTTATTCCTATTCCTAAGAATTCTTCTGCAGATCGCTGCATGGAATTTAGATCAATTAGCATCTTGTCCTTCCTATCGAAGGTCGTGGAGAGATTGATGCATCAACAGATTGTGAATTACATTGAGAGGCATAGTCTTCTTTCCATAAATCAAAATGGCTACCGCGAGGGACATAGCACCCTTATAGCATGGTTAAGGTTGTCTGAACGTATAAGGAGAAATATTGATCTTGACAGGTCTACTCGTGTTGCTTGATTTCTCTAAGGCATTTGACTTAGTTGACCATCAAATCCTATTAAATAAACTGAATTTACGCTTCGGTTCCTCTTCTGCTGCCGTGACGTTGCTTAGTGGTTACATCACTAATCGATCTCAGTGTGTTATCGTAGATAATATATACTCGGATTGTACTGAACTATTGTTTGGTGTTCCACAGGGTTCGATTCTGGGACCCCTCCTATTTGCGATGTACATCGACGACTTGAGTGCAATTGACTTAAACTATGATATAATAAAGTACGCAGATGATGTTAAACTCTACCTATCGGCGCCTAAAGACATGTGATATGGTGTGTGATATTGATGTGGATTTGGTGAGGATATGTGAATGGGCCAAGTGCAATAACCTGCTTCTCAATCCTGTAAAAACCCAGGCAATAGCCTTTTACAAGAGAAACATTGATACTTCCGGATTTCCACCGATCACTCTGAGTAACGATGTTGTGTTTTTTTGGATAAAGTGAAGAATCTGGGTGTTGTCTTTAACACCACACTGAGGTGGTCTAACCACATGAATTTGCTTACCTCCAAAATATCTGGAATTCTTAGACAGTGGTAGACTTCCTGTAGGGATCTTTCCACTAGAGTGAGGAAGCATTTAGTAACTACCTGCATTATGCCACTTATAAATTATTGCGACTGTCTATATGCCTGCTTGAATTACTTGTCTTCTTTGAAGCTGCAACGAGCATTTAATGCCTGTACTCGATTTTTCTATGGTTTGAGGCGCTTCGATCATATTTCGCCCTTTTCCGGAAATGTGTTTTTATGTATAAAATTATTAATCGTAAAACCCCTAGCTACTTGAATGCTAATGTCAAATTTCTAAATTCTATTCGGACCCGTAATATGTTTATACCAGTGTCCAAATATTTGCAATTTAAAAATTCCTTTTTTGTGTACACTGCTAAGTTAGGTATGGAATGGTTTACCTATGGAATGTAAAGTTGCTCCTACTGAGCATCAATTTAAGCAGAAATATTTGAATTATTGTATGGATTGATGTATGCTTTTTTCCGATATGTTTCACTTGAATATATTTTTAGTCTCCGCTCGCCTAGACCTCTGTAACTATGTACCTTATTGTAATTATAATATCCAATTCAATTACTCACCTGAAGATAAATTCTTTT
>QYTT01087712.1:7390-17577 GCA_006980735.1 Dasypogon diadema | reverse complement strand
AAAGTAGTGCTCTCCAATATTCAGTTAATAAAAGGTTCATCAACGTCACTGCTAGTAGCACTTCGCACATAAAAATTAAAAAAAAAAAAACAATAATGGATTAAATGTAATTATTTCCGATTTTAACCTTACATTCCAAAGATCGAAAGAGATGAATGCATCGACTTCAAAAATTTATGCCGCATTTTCTTGAAGACAACTTGTATATGACGTCCCTTCCGTATATTCATCTCAGTGTTAAAACCGGTAATCATGCACAGAACTCCCAGCTCTGAATAGTCCCAGTTAATTACCGAACACGTTGGTCTACTCGAGAAGCTCCAGAGCAACATGAACACTCATAATTAAAGTGAAAGGCAGGTGGCGTTCTCAGCACTAAAGATATCACAATGAGCGTCGCTACTTGGTAAATATACTTCATTCTAGACTGGACTGGACTGGATATCCAGCACGCTTTCGAATACCCTCTTGGGATGTTACATGCGTGCGGACTGATAGGGTACTTCAAACAGTTGCATCGTTATCGTAGTTCGTTTCTTCGATTAAGTCGAGCCATGAGTTTATGTGAAGCAAAGCAGATCGCAGCAGTCAAAGCTGTGGACGAAAATGTGAAGGACGGTAGTGTACTAGGAATTGGAAGCGGGTCAACCGTTGTTTTTGCAGTGCAACGGTTAGCTCAACGTGTTTTGAATGAAGGCATTAAGGTTACTTGTATACCTACGAGCTTCCAGGCTAAACAACTTATTGTGGAAAATAACTTGACACTGGGAGATCTAGATAGAAATCCGAGTCTGGACCTTGTTATTGATGGAGCTGATGAGGCTGACGCTGATTTAACCCTCGTTAAAGGGGGTGGAGGGTGTTTGTTGCAAGAAAAAATTGTGGCAAGTTGTGCTAGAAGAATGGTGGTGATAGCAGATTACACGAAAGATTCTAAAAAATTGGGTGAACAGTATAAAAAAGGGATCCCAATTGAAGTTATTCCATTCGCATATGTCCCAATAAAAAATAAAGTAGAGAGCCAGCTGGGAGGTGAAGCGGTGCTTCGACAGGCTATAGCAAAGGCTGGGCCTTGCGTGACAGACAACGGCAACTTCATCTTGGACTGGCATTTCGGTGAAAAGGAGTATAATTGGGATTTGGTAAATCGAGAACTGAAAATGATTCCAGGAGTAGTCGAAACAGGCCTGTTTGTGAAGATGGCTCAGAAAGCGTACTTTGGCATGGCAGACGGCAGTATAAAGGAACGGGAAGCGTAACTCCATTTTATCATTGTTTTTTACATAGAACCCTAATAAAAATATGACAGAAATTGCTGTATTTCTCGCGACGGGTCTTCTAAAAGAGCTGTACTCTTCTTGAATTAGTCCTATCTACAAGAGCGGAAGTATGGGCATCTGCATCACATATTGAGTCTTATGCGTTGCAGTACTAGACCAACTAAGGGAAAATGCTAACAAACATGCTTTGCTCAGAAAATCAAGAAGCAATTCTGTGTGTGGTACAAAGTCTATTATTCAAAGGAAGTAAGTTTTATGTATATTTAGCTGTATTTAAATTCTCGAAGAAATAATTTCTACGCACACTTCAACCCCGTACTTCCAGAATAAAAGCAACTTTGGCCAACCTTGGCATCGATTAGAAAGTGGCCAAGTTACTATTTTAAAATGTTTTCTTGCTCCTGCCAGGAAGGATAATATCTTTGATATAATGAAAAAGTGAAAGAAGGCCTTGTTTATTCCCTTTCCTCGAAAAGTAGTTCGTCACAACATCTGGGTTACCTAAAGCAAAATGTTAATTAAGTACTCATATAAACCTAGGAATTTACCTGGAACATTACTTTGTTCATTTACTGTTGGTAAGACATTGTCGTTTGCACTTAAGGAGACAAACAGCGCAAATGGCACCAGCCACAGGCACAACGTAAAGTAAGCCATAACCTTAATTTAACAAAACAGTAAACATTTGTCAATATCCCTATGCAAGGCTTACCTCAGAAAACGGATAGTAAATAGCTGAAAAAAGCTGGAATGCCAATACATGGTTTATTATTAATAATAAAACAGCAAACATGAACGACGGCGAGGTGAAGTAGACATAAGGGAAGTTCTTCATAATTAACATGTGGAAGACTTGAGCTGAAAGTCCACACAGGATCATGTGCCATGGAAAGTCGTCAAAAAATATAAACAAAACGTATATAGAAGTGGTCAATGCTATCATCCAAGATATTACTTTCTTTGCAGTAGTTGTATACTCCTCAACTAACTCAGCGAGATAGTAAAGTCCAGCGGCTGTGAGAAAGTTTTTATGAATTCAATTGGAACAAATCAAGAAACCCAACCTATTGCCACTGTTACAAAGCTTATCTGTATTAACACAGAAAAATAGCTTAATAAATACAAAAGAGACATTTCAAAACGGTATCATCGTACTCTCAGGCTTAGAAATTACTTCTTGAATAGGTTATGTTTACCGTCTTCTTCTTCTTCCAGAGAGAAGCAATTCAAAAATTCAAGAAATGCCGAGGCAAATAACCTGAGGCGTTATGGGGCTCATTCCGCGACATAGCAAAATGTTCACTCTGAATGCTCACGCTTCGCAGGTCGGCCATTAGCACGATATAGAGAGTGGTCTGGTGCACGGTATAGAGAATACAAGGTATGCTTGGCCCGAACACTACTTCCACCATTTTCTGATCTCGTGATGTCATTTCGGAAAAATTTGCTGCGCACTTTGAAGAATTATGGGTGGCTTCTTTGCATAGCAAAAAGAGTATTTTTTTGTGTGAGAATTAAGGCCAATTTACATAGCAGCAACATGTTTTTTTACTGAAAACTTGAACGAGATGGTTTTATTGATTGATGATATGTGTAAAAAAAGGACAAAAAATAAAGGGGAAAGAAAAATTCTGTTCCAGCGGGGAAATTGACATTTTAGCTCGTAAAATTTTGCTGGCATATGTTTTGTCTTTTTTCGTATTTTATCATGTTAGCTTTATCTATCCCACTCACACTGTTTGCTTACAATGTTGTAGTAATGTAAATTGGCCTTTAGTTGTTTTTTAGAAATCCTTGACGGATCCAGTGAGATTTTACGTGTTTCCTAAAGACAGGAAAGTGCAAAAGCTGTGGATAAACGCTTGCTACGAAAATGTTAATATTGTGGAAAAATGTGGGAATAATTTCCATACGACATTTGCCGAGCTGACGTCACGGCCAAGTGTCATTTTGCCCCTCGGGCATACCTTGTATTATCTATACCGTGTTCTAACCCAAGCTGTCAAACACGCACACATTCGGAAAATTTTTGGCTTCACCTAAGTTGCATGCAACAGAATACAAGTTAAGGTAGTGACACAACCAGCGCTTGCGACGCGCAATTGCTTACGGTGAAAGCTGTCATGTAACGCACACAACGCATGCCTTGTTACAACGGATGCTTTCTATGCGGAGGCTGGTAAACAAAATTAAAAGGAAATTATCTTTTTCATTGAAGTTGGGACGATTTGTATTAGTTTAAATGGAGAATTTCATTGATTTTTTGTTTCATTGAGATAGCCACACGACTCCCTCTACAGCAATTTTTAACTTGACTTATAGAAGTGGGGTTAAGTTGAATGCGACGCGTTCAAATTTAGAAATTTGCTCAACATTTGCGTTGCGTAGCGTCGCGTGTGGTTTCGTTGTAACTGGAAGCACATAATAACGTAAGCTCTTTACAGACTGTCATTGTGTCACGGCCTTTATGCTCTATATATAGGTCTGTGATGGAAACGCAAGCTGAGTTGAAAATCGTTAACGAAATTTGTCGGGTTAATGAGAGTTTCAACTATCAAATACATTATTACTATAAAAGTTGGGAAGATTTGAGGGCTGGAAGGGTTTTTGGTCACAAAGTGATTCTCTTTTATTATTAATAGTAATAGAAGAGTAAATTATTTTAAAGAGACGGTGAGAAATATAGGTTGGGGTTTCAATTTATAACTCAACGAGAACTCAACTCTAACCTAACCCTGCACATGGAAACATACTTTAATGTCTGAATCGAATCCGACATCATTAAAGAAGAAGAAGAAGAAGAAAGGTGTTATGGCGCGTGCTCTTTTGGAATTGCATGGAGATCTTTAACAGGAATTTTGCACGAGTGTTTGATCAGATTATTTAATTTTCTTATAATTACTATCTGTTAAATTTGGTTTCTATCTTCGGAGTGTACCATGAAATCGGGAGATTGTTGCAGAATATGTGAATAGGATCCTTATAGTGCTACGCCGTCAAATTAAGAAAAAGCAAGGTTAAGGTTGGGAAGTGTATAACACAGAGGTGTATTTCCAAAAATGTCATCTCCTAACAGCCCGGAAAACATTTTGCAAGGCAAAGATCTTCCTTCAATATTTCGTTTGTGGGAAGAGAAACATTCTCAGCCAGGATATGATCCTGTTCCAATTTTGAAGAGGTAAGATCAGTCCATGGGAAATTTTACTTGTAAAATACTAAGTTGGAAAAAGGACATAAAAGGCATTCGTATTTTACAGATTATCAGAAATATTTGAGGAAGAGACAGAAGCATATATGCGTAAAGATCCCGATCCGTTCGATGATAGGCATCCATCGCGAACAGATCCAGATTGTGAGCTGGGAAGATCTTTGAAATTGCTCTTTCGAAAAGACCATTTTATGACAAGAGTAAGAAAACCTTTTTTCGTGTATTTCACAAGATAATGTTTTCCTGCTTTAAGCTTGTTAATGACTATCTTCGAGACAACTTCTTTACACGTCAAAATATTCAAAAAAGTTCTCTTGAGCTGAATATAGCAGCCTGCCGACTGATTCTTGTTATAATGCCTGGATTGGAAACTTCTGCAGTTTTCCAGGTAATTGCTGTTAGTTACTTCAGGGCAGAAATGCTTCAGAGACAAATTAAAATATGTTAATTTATTATTTCTTCAGAACGAGTATGACAATCTTATTAGCAGGATATATAGTTGGGCCGAGGATAGTATTGAGCCTTTACAGAGTTATGCGACTGGTTTATTAGGTGCTGCTATGGAAATCACAGATATAGCAGTTTCTTTTCGTGAACAAAACACACGTTTGGTGCCTAAAATGCTTAAACGGCTGCATATGCTGCAAGCCATATATAAAACAAAAGAGAAAGAAGTCAATGAAGTGAGTGGTAGTGATACAAATAAAAGTAAAGCAAATAAACATGAAGATTTTCCTTCTTGGATGGGGGGATCTGAACCAAACAGCCCAGGGAAAGTCGAAGGCTCTGATAAACATAATGGTCTTGCGAAATTTCCCAGCACATCAAACTTATCAACGTTGCTGGAAAATGAAAATAGTATGGATGCCTCGCAACAAAAGATTATAAAGAAATATCTCATACCCATTCACCCCGCCACAACTGCTACAAGTCAAATGCTCATTTTAAGGTATCTCACTTCAATGGGGGAATATCAGGAGGTGACAATTTTTATTCATTTATTTATTTACTTATTGAAAATAGTACATTAGTTTCTAGGACAAGTTTTTGAACATGGGGCTATGCAACTTATTTTTGGATATGTTGAGAATATAGATCCGCGCGACACTTGCCTGGCATTCGAAGCGCTGAAATATTTGGCGTCATTACTTTGTCATAAGAAGTTTGCACTGGACTTTATTTCGCGTGGTGGATTAGAGGTAAATATTTCTGCATATTGAGTGTAAGTAAAAATCAAAAGCGAATGCTAAGGCCATTGCCAGTTGCATTTTTGTATCGCATGTGTGTTATTTTTGTTTTTAATTTGCAAAATGTGAATAGTACTGTAAAAAGTGTATCCTTGCATTTTACACGCTCAAAAACGAGAAGTAATTTTAACTATAATTCTACTGTAATTGAAAATACGAAATCTCTAAATTTATTAAATTATGTTCATAAAAACAGGCAAAAGAAATATTCTTAAACAATTTTTTTAGAATTATTTAGAACACTAAGAACTTGTTAACGCGTCAACTCTCTATACATAAAAGATAAATAAATGTGTGTGGATGGATGCCAAAGTTCCGAGCCTGACTCGTCATGGTAATTTAATATCAAAGTATACCGTGACGAAAACTTAAAGTACTATTTAAACAAATTTAACCTGCGTACATCAAGGGTTGAATTTTGATTATGATTTTTGTTTTTATTTCTCTCCAGAATAAAAAACACAAACCAAAACTTTTTTGCTCCTAAAGAACCCGCCTCCTACATAACAAAAACTTTTTCGTTCTTTAGATTAAATATTTTTCAGGACCGAATCCTCACTAGAAATTTGTTTTTGCTCCTTTTGGTATTTTGTTCCCTTGTGTAAAAAAATATTTATAGACTATCTATAAATGCCGTTATATTATATGCTTCATAGTTACGAAATCAGGATGAGAAAGATTCTTTTTAGAATCAAAGAGGACGAAAATACTGGTATTCAGGAAGCTAAAGTTTTAAGGGTCAGGAATTCGAAATGGTTCAAAAGAAAGATTTCGAAAAGTTCGCACTTTTTGGTTCCAAAAAGGACCTACTTCGTCTTGGAGGGTGAAAAATGGCTGCATTTTCGAATTTCGCGCATAGAAAACTCGCGTTTTGTAAATGGCTCTTTTTGGTGCTGAAAAAGTCCTTACTTGTCCTGGAAGTTAAAATCACTTCTACCTTCGAAATCCCGATTGAAAAACTTGCGTTCCCTCTTCGTTTTTTTATCCTCAAAAAGTGTGGATAAGATCGCCCTGTTAGTGATTTGGTTTACTGAGTTTGGCACGCGGCTGTTGGAAATTAAATGGCCAGTCAAGGTCTAATATAAAAATATTACAGCATATCTGCAGAAATGAACAAAAGAAATATTTTAGATCATTATTAATTACTTTCTAAGAGAATTACCATTGGCAGACTTGAAATTATCCACCCATGAATAAAGTAAACACAAAAGTGGTGCCATTATTGAGGCGAAAACGCTCTGTATCAGTGCACAAAAGTGAGTTGTACATAGTAATAGTTACTAAATATAATCAATATTTTAATTTTTCGAAATTTCAAAAAATTAATACTATTAGTGACATTTTTTTGGATTACGGAAATCAAAAAATCTCCATAGTTAAAAACTAAGGTTTCAAATAATAATTTTATTAATAAAGTTGCAATTCATGCCATGCCTACGTATGTGAATTGCTTATTTATATATGTACTTCATACGTATTTCGTATTGTAAGCAAAGAAAAGTAAATCCGAAATTATGTAAATACAGTAGAACCTCTTTAATCCGAACCTCCGTAATCCGAACGTCCAGTAATCCGAACGCTGCCGCGGCATAAAATATGTACATATGTATATGAATGCTTCAAATTCTTCCTGAGAATAAAACAGAAATTTTTGTTTACATACATGCAAAATACAGTATTTACACTGCAATGCATTTCTCTTCTTTCTTTAACACATAACCCATTTTAGGCACGTTTTAGCTGTTGTTTTGTGAAAAGCACAATATGTTCTGTAATCCGAACGATTTGATAATCCGAACCCCCCCGGTCCCAATTAGTTCGGATTAAAGAGGTTCTACTGTATCTGTTTAATTTATGGTATGTGGAAGTAAATAATCTATCCACTATATGTCTTCAATTGGGACAAAAAGTTGCAAGATGCCTGATTGCGTTTCAAGTTTAGTACGCAGTCAACTTTCGGCTGCATATGATGCGCAACGCTCGAGCATTTTCTTTTTCTTTTTCACTTTATCTTTGCACATCTGAGTATACCAAATTTTGCTGTGCGCGCACTGCACGTAGACCTCAGTGAATACGAGGGAATGCATCTCACTTTTCTTTAAGACAGAACACATTCCGATATCTTGTCTAGTTCCGGAGATGTCAGTCCCCTCATTCTTCAATTGAATTTTTGAACAACTTCTCGTCTTGCAACTACTACATTTTATTATAGTATCGTCATCGGCCAATAACAGGCTGCTATCCTAAGGTAGACAGTGAACATTTTTTCATGAAATTTTATGCATCAATGCATCGTCTGATATCTTCCATCTTCCTCACTCTGTAGTGTAAGTAATAAACACTTCACAGTCTAAAGCTCTCAGCAGAGGCATCGCTATGCCAAAAGTAGAGAAAAAGTGTTAACGGCCTGCATTAGGAGCTGAACAGTCTTTTTGTTATTGCTTGGTAGATAGTATCGTATTGAGGTCATCTCCTCCTTTCATTTGAGACCAAATACGTACCTATATCTTGTCTAGCTCCCCAGATATCCGTCTTTTCATCTTTCAAATGAACTGAGTGGACTCAAGGGGCCAACATATGCAGTACTGCGTTTTCGAAGAGGCCCAAATATTGATCGAACTCACTTCTGAGTGGACTCACAATTTGCGTCGATCGCTGAGTTGATCGACTCTGTTGAGTCCGCTCATTGACAATCCTGATTCATATGTCCAGGGGATAAGCGAGTGTGTCACCTCTGTAAATTTACATTATTTAGTTCCGTTATTATATGCTATGGATTTTATACAATCTATTTGTTAAAATCTGCAGACGATAGAGGGCCTGAAAGTAATCTGTGCACAATGGAATGGAAAGTCGATAAATTTAGGGGTGATTTGAATTAACCGGTATTATACTATCTGCGAATGAGAGTTTTCTATACAATTGGATTTTCTATATCAATAATGTTTCGGAGTCTATAGATTTTATATTTTAATTAATGGGAGAAGAATAGAAATTGTTTAATAGATGTCCGTCTGTCTGTCCACGCGTTATCCCGAGAACGCTTTGAGCTTTAGATTTGGTAGACATACGTAATTTATTAAAATTGAATGATAAAGTTTGAAAATGGGTGAATTTGGATAATTCGTTCATAGGGGTGCCATACGAAACTTTCCTACTGTATTAAATAAAAAATACAAAAGGCAAAGGGGTAGTGGAATATCTCAACAAACAGGTTTTGGGAAAAGATGTCTTGAGCAAAAGTTGGAAGGCACAAAAGGCGGCACTTGGCTGTGATCTTGAAATAGACCCAGAGTAAAATTTAAAGGTTACTGGGGGTGAGCTTCATTTTTATAGACAGCCTACTATACTCTGTCTACTAGACTTCTCCAAGGCATTTGATTGTGTTGATCATAACATTCTGTATAGCAAATTAATTAATCAATTTACTTTAGTACTTCGGCTGCTAATTTCTTACTTTCATATTTGCGTGATCGTCAACAAACGACAATTGTTAATTCCTGTTACTCTGATTTATTACAAGTTCATTCTGGTGTGCCACAGGGATCAATTCTGGGTCCACTGTTGTTTTTGTTATACATTAATCATCTGATATATGTGCCAAAATACTGTTCAATCTTGCTTTACGCCGATGATGTAGTTATTTTTCTCGAGTTCTCTGGATAGGATTGCTACAGCTATTACTTATATTAATGATGATCTGCGGCATATTAGTTTTTGGGTCCCGACTAACAAACTTAGATTAAACCCCTTTAAAACTCAAAGTATCATTCTTTGTGGTCGTAATATCAATACACAGTGTCTCCCACCTGTTTTTTTAGATGTCATGGCATGACCATGTAAATTTGATTACATTAAAGGTATATGGTACTCTAAAATGTCTTTGGCGTAGTGCAGAGTTTATCCCATGTGACTTGTGTAAACGCTTAGTTAAATTATATCTTATTCTAATTTTAACTGATGATGCTGTATATTGTAATGTTGATAGTACCTGTCGTAGAAAATTCAATGTTGCCTTTAATGTTTATGTTCGGATTATTTTTGGGCTTCGACGTTACGATCACGTTTCTGCTGTATCCAAATTGGTTCTGGGATGTTCTTTCTGTAATTTTTAAAAATTTCGCTTATGTGTTTTGATGTTTAAAATTGTAAACGGTTGCTGTCCTAATTATCTTATAAACTGTATTCATTTCCTAGTCCATGGTGTTAGGGTGTGGAATAGTCTTCCGTCTTCTATTCGGGATTTGAGACATTTTGGCTTTAGTTTTCTTTAATTCTCCTTGAGTATAAAACCTTTCACTACTTTGTTCTTTTCATGCATGTTTTTCTCATTTCCTCATTTCATGATTTCATTTTGCAATCTTTTCTTTATTTTACTTTGGTTGAACTCCTCTTTTACACTTTGTAGGTAAATTTCACTTAGGAGTAGCACATATAAATGAGAATTGTAAC
>QYTT01087706.1:0-24635 GCA_006980735.1 Dasypogon diadema | reverse complement strand
ATTAAATTCTATAACTTGCATTAGCTCACGTGTGCTTTCTTATTTTTCGCATATATAGATGTCATCATTGAAGAAACGGCTTGTCTTGCTTGTTGATGTCCACCATCCTATCCTACCATCCCCGCAACTAAACCCTCAAGATTGTTATATAACATTGGTCACCTGCAATAATGTTGGTCGTAGCACTTGGAAAGAATAATGTATTCTTATGTGTTCTCTAATGCTATTTTCATTGTAATTGTATTATCATTTGTGACCGTTTATATTGTATTTGTGTTCTATTACTCGGTCAAATGTAAAGTTACGGCCTTTTGGATATTATTAATAATCATTATCAACCAGTTTGTTTGGAGTCTATATTATTATTCATTTTTAATTTCCCTTTATCTTACACACTCTTACGCGGAATAATCAACAAAGGAAATTAGGCATTTTTTTTCTTGTTTAAAAAGGTGTAACGTTTGAAAAAATGAAAAATTCAAGAAGCTGCTCTGCAGAGATGTATGACCATCGTTATCCACATAAAATGATCAAAATCGGTTAAAAACCTGTCACATGGTCCTATTTTATACACAAAATAATTAATGAAAAATGGCTCGCAAGGCTTTTTTTCTCTCCAAGGTGTGCGGTTTCAGCTTCAGTTTTGGTACTGGCAAAATTATTTATATTAACATAATTTCAAAACATTGCCGGTACCTTAGAAAACTAAAGAACAGACATACAGAAAACTGCAAGGCTAGTGGCGGGATGGAAGTTAACGTTGCTCGTAACATTTTTGGAGAGATGAAAACAAAACAAAATAGTTTTGCTTACTTTAGGAGGCAATAACAGCAAAGGATTTACTAAAGTAGCTGGCAATGATCTGCATATATTAAATTGAAATGTGTGGGTCACGTCCAGAAACGAATGAGCAGCAGACTAAGAAAACAATAGGCAAAACCAAGCTTTGTGACCATAAACCCATTGGCGAAAAAGGTAAACTCACCGACGAGGAAATTTTGTCTACACAAGAGTATTATGGGCTTGCCATTAGGTGAAATGAGGAAAGCGATATGGGCAAAGTGCTTACACATTCAGTCTTCTGACGAACACCCAAAACATGGTTTTTGTCCGAAAAAAGAGAACACATGGTTTAGATACCATAAATTTACCAGCGAAAGTAAGGAATAAACACATGCAGACCCTTTTCATTTACCTGTGGCAGTTATGTCTGTAATAAAGACAATTTTTAGGGCTCTGTCTGACCCAGACCTGCCGAAGAAGTGCGTCCACGGTTAGAAACAAAATTTGAACGAGTCCTACAACAACGTTTTGTGGAGGATTGTTCCTATAAGAATTCCAGTTAGGCGGTGGGCACCTTCAATTTCGGGAAAATGATGAGACGTAAGAACACGAGACTGGTAAGAAGCAGGGACGTGAATTTTAACTAAACTATGGTTTCAGTTCGGCTTCTGATACGAGAGAAAGAAGAATTTGCTGGTAAATGAAACAACCGAATATGTATTACGACTATATATGAATTTATTTGCACAAAAATTTAGAAGAACGCCTGCAGCTTATGAAATTTGCTACTAAACGGTGCGAGAATTCAAAAAGAACTATATGTGTATTTACAATTAAAGTGAAAAGTTATTTGCCGGTGAAAAGGCTAGTGAGTAGAAGATTTACCAGTGCTAAAATGAAGTCATTCAAACCGAGTACCGTGTAAAACTACTTGGAAACAAAAATGGTCACAAAAAACCAATAGAAAAAGTTTTCGTACACTTAAAAAATTGTGCTTTTTTCGAAATATGTAGTAAAAATTTCAGAAGAATTTCTGTTCGTTTACATCTTTTACTTAAACTAGTAGGTCCTATAGTGCGATGTAGGTGTTATTGGTGCGCTAGTTGACATGGAGCCGAAAAGAAAAAGGAGTAAATTAGTGTATGCGGATGTAAACGTATTATAGAATTACGCGAAGAAGGGAAAAGTTTCCAGAAAATTGGCAATATTGTGAAAAGACGACATTCATCTATGCAAAGGATAGTGACAAATTTTGAAGAGACGGGTATTATCACCACAAACCTGCGTCCTGGTCGTCCTTTAAAGTTGTCCCCAAGAGAAAAGCGTAGTATTATAAGTGCAGTGAAAAAATTCCCTGGAATAACTGCAGGGTAAATCGTCAATAACACGGATATAAAGTTTAACCAAAAAACATTGTGCCAATACTGTTCAATAGGTGCTACAAAAATGCCGGGTTTCATGGATGCGTTGCGAGCAAAAAGCCCTTTATTTCAGGAATCAATCGCTGAAGCCGAATTGTGTTCGCAAACAATTACATTAATAAGACAAATGAATTGTATGAAAATATTAGTTTGTGTATTTTTGGGAAAGAAGACCGATTCCATCTGATACCAACCATGGTAGTGCTGGAGTCATGGTGTGTGGTAGGGATGGTCATCAAATACCAATGTTTTGAGTTCGATTTCCAATGATCTTAACATCGATGTTTTTCTTGCCGATAATATCGAGCATCGATCTTCATTTCGATGATTTTATTTCTTAGTATCTTGATATATAATAGACAAATGGAAATAGATAATTATGTATATGTTGTTCTCTAAAACATTTTATTTTTATTTTAATGCCAATGGTTTATTTACTTGTAGACAAATTTATATGAGTAGAATGTTACTACTGGTTTGGTTTGGAACATGAATAGAGAAAGAAGAAACTTCTTATTAAAATAGTCGTATTGAGCTTAGTACAGCTAAATCTACTTGTAAATAGTATACTCTAAATAAGTGTAATCAAACTTACAAGCCACCTTTCCGAGAATAACATCATGTTATATAGATCGCCTTTAATATACAAGCAAAAGAATTATCGAAAAGATATGCCTTACTGAAATAGAATTAACAACATCTTTTTAAAAATATTCAGCGCATCGAGACAGTTTATGGTTCATCAGAATGGTGTCCAAGACAGACTACGAATTCTGGGCATGTTTATGACGCAGTTTTTTCAATTTTTTCATCAATCCACCTCATTTTGATGTCATAAACCTGCGTAAATATCGTAGTCTGTCTCAAGTATAAGCGTAGAACATAGAAAATAACAAATACAAAAGACGGTCACGATTGAGAAATCCTTTGCTTTAGTAATAAAAGGTTTTACGCTTTAATTTTCTATGGCTAAAAACGACGAAAAATCAAAAATAAGAATTCTTCAAGCTATATTTATTTCATATAATATCAAAATATAAACAGTTTCTTCTTTTCATCTAAAGAAGAAGGATTACCTAAATTCTAATTAAAATCGATTTTTGAATACTATTTCACATTCAGTGCATTATTCTCAAAGC
Source organism: Dasypogon diadema (assembly GCA_006980735.1). Taxonomy (NCBI): domain Eukaryota; kingdom Metazoa; phylum Arthropoda; class Insecta; order Diptera; family Asilidae; genus Dasypogon; species Dasypogon diadema. The sequence goes on along the minus strand of QYTT01087706.1, from coordinate 21,292 downwards.
CAAAGAAAGGGAAGCAACGCTGCTTACCACAATCATAAAAGAAAATAATTTTTCTACACTACCTTTTTGATATTTTTTGAAGTTTGTACCTTTGTAGTAATAGGCCAGATATCGGTAAAGAAGCTATGGCATCATATCCTACAGATTTAAAGATATTTTGTTAACTTTATGTAGAACCCACTGCGCTGGTCGAGCGAACTGAGACGCACGTTTACAGGTTTTGCTCCTGTTGGCATGGGTTCGAATCCCACACAGAGCACGGCGATTTATCTGAGTACCAGTGGTTCAGACAATTCTACTGACAAGAATTGTACTTTTTAAGCCATTGGGATATTGCACAGTAATAATTTTAGCCGATGTTTTGCAGGCATCGATGTTTTTTCAACGACTGCGTCTTCCATGGTAACATCGATATTTTCCTTGGATGTCTCATCCCTAGTCTGGGGGTGTATATGGGCAAGTAGTTGTGTAGCAAAAGGAGAATTCATCGAGTCTATAATGAATAGATGTGACTAACTAAAAATTTTAAAGTTGAATTTAAAATCAAGTGCTGAAAATTTGGGACTAGGTGAAGAATTCTATTTTATACACGATAGTGATCGCATACACATGTCGGAGATTGTGAGGTTATGGTTGCTTTATAATGTGCCAAGGCAGTTCCATACATATCACAATCTCCAGATTTGAATCCCATAGAACATATATGAGATCTAATAGATCGAAGAATTCGTCAACATAACATTATTTCGAAGGATATATTAAAAAGAGTTCTAGAGCAAAAGTGGGATAACATCAGTGCTCAGGAGACTGCAAAACTTCTGTATTCTATGCAGAAAAGATTGCAAGAAATCCTAGTAAGAATAGGACATACAACAAGTTATGATTTATAGTTTTAACTTGACTGTACGCAGTCCTTTTCTACAGAATTTTCGTAACCTTTTTTGCTCCTGAATTTTTTTTTTTCATTTTGCTCAGAACATTTATTGGTTTTGGGATTATAAAGGCCTTTTTAACTTTTGTTATGACTTCTTGTTAAGCTTTAATGTACTTTATATATAGTATTATGTCTTATACTTAGATGGCCTAGGCTGTTTGCATATCAGATCATGGATGGTCGCTAGTAACTGTGTATTTGTGTTGTATTTCTAGCAAAAACAACAATAACAACGTGGTCAGCACAGCTCTCAGCGACTATCCATGTTCCGACATGCAAACACTCTTAGTTAACCGCGCAAAATGGGCAACCACTTGAATTCGGGAGAGAAGCCTCCGTGCTTTTAATACTTTTATTTGACCAGAATGTGCTAACAATCACAAACTCTGGAACAACACAGCGCAACTTGAATGTTCCCGTCTTCTTTGTCTGTTTTAGTAGCCGTTGCATAAATTTTGTAGTGTTGTTTAAATGCTCTCCAATTTGCTTTGAAATTTTTATCCAGGTTTTCTAAAGTAATTTCCACTAATTTCTAACTGGAAGGCCCTTGCTAATTGTCCTCGTTCACTTTTAGTTAAAAACATTACTATGAGAGACGCAAGTATCTTTATTAGCAACCTAACAGAAACTGAAATACTCTGGAATACTGGGAATAAGAATGTCTTGTCGTCATTTTCAATGCTTGACAACTTGTAAAATTTTTAAATCTTTGTCCCTATTAAGTTCCAATAAATATAAGAGAAGTAATAACGACTTTTCATATGGGACAGGTTCTGCTTAAATCTTTAACTAATGTTTGAAAATATCAAATTTTCAATATTTTTGAACTCACCCTCTTTTCCAAACAGTCCATAATAAAACAGAAAAATGTGTTATATTTTTTTATATTGCATTTAATTTAATATTACTCAGAAATGCGAAGAAAACCTGTTGGCTGAAATTTTAGAAGGGATGTTTTAACACAATATAATATACTTTTCTGAAGCTGACACCAGTTTACTTTTATCCAAGCATTTTATAAATAATTTTGCGCATGTTGCACTCAATTCATTCATAAAAAGGGCGACACCTTTTTTCCCACAAGTTCTGCGTAATTTTCTGCAAACTCCGAAAATCAACTTTCAATCCGAAAATGAACTTTCAATCCGAAAAATTCTCTTACTTGAGTTGCTTAAAGGGATTTGGCGTAGTGATGTTGAGTACCATCGTCCGTTGCCAGTAGGTAAGTGTGGTGAAAATCTTCCAACACGTGAAATATCGCACATGCGTGTATGTACCTCTGGTCCTACAGTGAAAGCTCACTATTTTAGCTTTTCTTGGCCGTATCAAAAATCAAAATTACAAAAATGCCAGTACCAAATTTGGTCCATCGGTGTTATGACGGTTGTTCGGAATCTATGCCAACTCGTCAAGAATTCTCATACCGCAAAATTCGAGTCGTGAACTGTTACGTAAAAATTCGGTCACAGATCTGTTTAGTGGGCCTTACCAAATAATCCCCTGTTCATTTAAAGTCAGGAAGGACGTTTCGGTTCGTTTTATGGGCAGTTTGTCTGTTCCTTTTTACGACCGAATATCCTTAGAATTTTGTGTCTTCCTTAGTTCTTTTGTGATGCAGATTTGTTTCTTAATTAGACCATGAGTTGGCAAATGTCTTGGTTTCTGTAATAAGTGATGCAAAGTTTATTTTGTGAATCGATGGGATGTCCCAAATTTATTGGAAGGCAAATAATAATTTTTAGTTGAACCTAGGTCCCGACAATGCACACACTGTGGTACTGGTGGAGATTACATCCGGATGATAGTGTTTTATGTCTCAAGCATAAACATGATAACCGAAAGTTGCTGGCTTGAGGAATACTCTCTAAAACAGCAACAAATACAATGTTTCGTCCTTTCGTCCTCTATACCACACTATACCGCAACTCTGACTATCCCAACTTCAGGAATAAGTGAGCGTATTGCTAGAAGGTGAATCAGATCTTCTCATGTGAAGTGCAAAGATTTCGTTGCAAGTGCATGTTAGTGTCAAGTTACAGTTCAAGCGTTGTGACCCTCAAAAATGGAAGAACTTCTGAAGTACTTTGTTTGCAAATGTAAAGAGGTTCAAGATCCTCGCGTGTTTTAACGAGTGTTTTTCGGGCTCGACAGTGCATTTGAAATTCGTTGTTTTTGCCACAGGATGTGTATCTAATTTGTGGCGTTTGTTTAGTCATGCTTTGTTATGTGCAAGTGACCCAAATTTTTCGTTAGCCAGGAAAGCAAAAAAAAATCGAATAAAAATCGAGTAAAATGCAATGCATCCACCTCAAGGCTCATATCAGTGAATTTGTGTGACATAATCAAAATGCAGAATACGTCAACCTCGACGTTGGTCGTGCAAACGTTGATTATTTTACTTGCATCAACCATGGGATACCATCCAGCAGGAGATACCAATGCGGCAGCAACAGAGTCTAACGACAAAAACACTCCAACAACGGGTATCGTCCAAGTTTCTGGTACTGACAGCCCTTCTGATGGTAAGTTTTGTCGATATAAAACGACTTCTCTCCTGTCTAGATACAAATTGAACTGACATTTTGACATGCAACGTTACAAGTTTTGAAGGTTTTCGTAGGCATTTAGACCGCAACTTTCTTGGAGGCAAAAACCCTCCTGACCTTCTTAGCTTTGCCTTATGTATGACAACAAATGTCGACAAAGTTTGTCTTCCCAAAGTAATTATTTATATAAACGAGTCCTCATTAGTGTTGTAATTACACCCTTCAAGATAAATTAAACTATACGCGCACGCAAGTGGAAAATTGATTTGTGTTATAAGCAAAACTCATTAACTGCTACCTGAACTTATTTAAGATTTTATGGATCCTCTTCATTTGATGGCCCAGATTTCATGGTTCACTTCGAAATTACAGAGGACTTTCTTAATTAGTCCCGCAATACTTGTATGGTTCTGGGAGCATATGTGGCACCATATGATTGTCCAGCCCCAGTCTTAAACTAAAACAGCACGGACCCACTTAACCATAAGACTTCTATATTTCTCAACAAGTGGCTTTATTTGGATGAATGCTTCCGGTCGAACTTGCTAAGTGAACACTTCTATTCCATGTTTGGCACTATTCCACCTCAGTCGGGTGCAATTCCCATAGAAATTACCACTGTTTCCACTCCTACACAACCCCAAAAGTTTAATAGGGATAGGGATAGGAATTTCAAAGGAACTCACTCACTGGCCGTTCTCTGCCTCATTGCCATTCACTTGGTTTTGGTGTCGAGCCTTACATGCAAGGAAAGTTGCTGCGTCCTTCTGCCGCTGGAGGGAATAATCTCAGTCCAGAACTGCTCATTTCTGCAGTAATTTGTCTCAGTTAATCCACCAAGCCGACAGAGCCAAGAAGTGGTGTGTTGTTTCAGTTCTGAAACTGCACATGTTTTAGAAGAAGTTGACTATAAAATATTGCCACTTGATACTAAATTTTTATATTAGGGGAGTTGAATTTTAGGTTCATTTATTTATTAATTCAATATACATATTACATATGAGTAAAGCTCTTTTAAGTGCAAACACCCCAAGAAGTTATTATCGATAAAGCTTCTGAATACAATTATTGTTGGGTATAGTACGGTGATAGCGATTATCTATGGGAAAGAAGAGAAATGATCAAAGACCAACTTCTTGAAAACGCTAAACGTCGTACATCTTTTAATAAGATCAGATAAGGAATTCCACATTCTGGCACCACAAACGAAAAATATGCGTTCGCTTTGTAGAGAGGAACTATTAGTTGATCGCTTCTATGTAAAAGACCTACAGCGAATTACCTCTCTACGTAAAAAAACTGGACCTATATTAATAATCAGTTTGAACAATGAAATGGCTACAAGGAATTTAATGTAGTTATTCAGGATACAATTAAGTATATTCGTGCATGGGTGGAGATGTGGGAAAATCTATTTAATAAATTAACATAGTGACCACAGGCATTATAGGCAGCGTTTAGTTTGGACCTGTTGCTAGTATCCAAACTGGGAAACTGATAATGGGCAAGAGTAGCATTCTTACTAGGTGCTCCCGATCATTACGCAGTGTAAACAACGCGAAACACCAGAGCCTTCTGAGTGTTCCGTAAATTTTACCCACAACATATTTGATATACATATCCTAAGTTAAAGTGCTATTAAGAACAATTCCCAAGTTCTTAACAGAATTAACGTAATATATAGTACCTCCATCCAATATAACTGGCGAGATATTATCGACCTCAAAAGAACGGATAGAAATGAATATCGCCTGAGTCTTGCGTGGATTGATCCCACTCTGCAATATAAGAAAGATCCGCGTTCACATTCTGGGTAGTGTATTAAATCTCATTTGATTCAGTTGAGAGTAACATTTGGATTGATGAATGCCGGGGCACATCTTGTTAGTCGTTAATATAGAGACTGAACAACAGAGGACCAAGGATAGATCCTTGCGGTATACCTGATGACAATTTCAAGAATGGTGACGACGATCCACCAAGGAAGGAAAACATAAGTTTAACAGCAGAGTTATTAAAATAATACATTGTTTTCATTTTGTGATACATAATCATGAAATTTACGCTGTCGAAGGCCTTGGAAAAGTGCAACCATACAAGCAGCGAGACGATGCGCTTACTGATGTTTTTCCTAATGATGTCAATTAGATATAATACTGATAATGTCGCGTTATGCTTAGGACGGAATGCAGACTATAGTTCATAGAGGTGATTATTTTTAATGTAGAACTTCATTTGGGAGTACAGCAGCTTCTACAAATTTTTTGAGCATACCGGAATAATGCAAATAGATCGAAATTCACTTGCATCTTTGGGATTTGAATTTTTATTTACAGGAACTATTTTGGCAAGCATTGAAGCATCCAATGGTTGGAAAATGTTTACGTTGTATTAGACGTGTTGATGATATGAGTGAGGTGTTGTAGAACATGAAGTACTACTAATTGTAACGAACATACGTCAAACCCATCGATCCCCACCGATTTAGACTTAATTGAACTGAAAGCTAAGGCAACCTTGTCGTAAGTTACACATCTAAATGAAAAGTTTGCAGAATCTTCTTGAGGAAAATCAAATATATTCTCAGTGTTATCCGCAGCATGTGTAGAATTATTATTCTAGCCAAAGAATTTATTGAGTTCCTCTGGTTTCAGAATTATCAGTTTTGATTCCCAAGTTTTTTACGTTCTTGCAAAGTTGGTTCGCTTCATGAATAGCCCTTGTTACTCGATTTCTTAAGTACTTAAAATTCTGAAATAAGCCTTCTGTTTTGAAACGTTCCCAAAGGAAATGTGCAAATTTCCTTTCATGTATAAGATTACCGATATTGCTATTCATTCACTCCTTATTATATTTGGGCATGATCACCCTTACTACCTTACAAAGATATTATATAGCCTTTTAGCCCAAAGTATCCGTAATATTTTTGTAGAACATTATTAACACAGGAAACAGGAGCAATTAAGCAAAATACTTATTTCCACAGTGAATTCTTTTATTTAAAAAAAGTCTTACACGTATTTCGATGCATCTGCGGGCGCTTACGTGCTACACTTACGCGCTTACGCCACACTAACAAACTTTTTAGTAAAAGAGTCCTATAAGACCTAACACAACTTCATATTTAGATGCGCCAAGTTATAAATTGTGTAAATTAGTAAAGGATATTGTAATTACAAGAGAAGCAGATTTCAAAGCGAAGTATGCATTCTAGAATAATGTAGAGTTGATAGAAAAAATTGGAAATATGGATGTGCCTTATGGTTCTATGTTGGTCTCTTTTAATGTGGTTAGTTTATTCACCTCGATCTCAGTTAATAGGTTAAAGAGTGTTATATATGAGTTGATTGATAAGAATGAAAACAGTAGTATTAAGGATGAGATGAAAGCCCTGATAATTTGTTGTGTAAATTAAAATTATTTTGACTTCCAAAGTGAATTTTATATCTACAAAGATGGACTGCCTATGGGATCGCCGTTGTCTCCGCTATTAGCAGAGATTTTTATGAATGAAATTGAAAGAATTATAGTGGCAACGTCAAGGCTGAAGTGGCATATTGGATTTTGGTATAAATACAGATAGGATGATGTGCTTTGTTTACGGAGAGGTAGTAGGAAGGAGTTGATGGAGTTTGTGGAGGATATCAATGATGTGGATGAAAGCATTAAATTTACAGTGGAGGTGGAGGATGTCGTGACGGATCCTTACCTGCAAAACAACAACGCAAAGAATCATTAAATCTTTAGAAATTTTATGTAATACTTATCTGAATATTTTTCTTATGTAGTTCTTCATTTTTGTATCACCTCGCTAGTAGACTTTCACTAAAAAAGAAACAACAAGATAAAGTCAAATTAATTGATATATTAAATGTAAACAATTTGAATGTAAACAAAAATGTTACATATAACTCACCGACGAAGAAAATGATTTCACATCACAACACATCACCTCACTAGACACTGAACATGAAAGTAAAAACAATATGACATAAAATACAATTATATTGATATCAATATTACTTACCAAGAATATCTTCCTTATTTGAAAATTATTCATTATAGCTGACACGACTGGCAATTAACAGAGATGCCAATATTTAAGTGTGACTCCCTTTCGAAAACCCTTTTTAAAAAAAAACCTATCAATGTGTATATACTGAGAGACTTGAGAAGGAGATAACATATTGATGCATTGATAAAGGGGAAATATGTGATCGTGAATATGACCATAAAAGGTCAGGACGATCGAATACTCCCTTGTCTTGCCTTATATGGTTATCTCTCCTATTCAAAATCTCCTAATCGCAAGCCCTTTTAAAATTTGAACTTGAGGCTAAAAGGAAGTTCGCTGATATTCGCAAAAGAGACAAGATCAATTATTGAAATCGGGTATTTTTTTTTGTATTTTGAAATCCAAGTACGTGCACTGAATTGCAATCTGGTGTTTTGTTGTTTGAAATCCAAGGACTCGCACGTAATTGCAAAGACACTCGAAAATTACAAAATTATTTTCTTCGTCGCGTAGTTTTTTGAAAGAATATTTTAATTTTTAAAGAATATTTGAAAGCCGTACTTTGAATCCTTTAAGGATTTTCATCTATGAAAACGAACAGAGGAAGAAAATTGTATTAATTTCTTGGACCTTACAAGTGGTCGTGATAGTGTAAGTAGCAAATTCAACTTCAGAATTTATATACAGCCTACTTACTTTGATAGTTTGATTCCGATGAGCTTTAAACATCCCTTCAATTCTAAATGATTGACAGATTAGTAAAACTACCACTACGAGAGGTTGAATACAAACAGGAAGTAAATGTTATCAAAACTATTGCGAAAAATAATGGCTTTGACTCTAAAGTAATATATAAGATGATATTTATAAAAAAAGAAAGAAAATGATTTTAGAAAGTGTTGTTCCTGGTCCACATAAAGGAGAAAAAGGAGATAAGTGGGTGAGGCTGGTATTCATTGGTGATATGTCGTATAAGGTGGCAGGAGTTTTGAGAGAAGTCTGATAGTTAAGATAGATTTTTATAATACGTATAGTATACGCTAAAACAAAAAAAATTGTAAATTCTAAGCAGAAGGTAGATGTATTACGTATTATTATATCAAATAGATTGTTTGGATTGTGGTTCCCTTTATATTGGACAAACTGGTAGGGACTTCTATACCAGACTCACTGAGCATATGAGAGCTTTTAAAAACAAAAAAATCTGATTCTGCTTTAGCCAAACATTTAACAAATGCGATGTTAATATTCTTAAAGTTTTACATGTATAAAGAAAAAGCAAGAAGTTAAATATCCTTGAATCTTTTGAAATGAAAAAGGCAATGAAATCTGGTAAAGAAGTTTTTAATGAACAGACAGGTTTAGTTTATTCTCCAGTGATGAACTTTCTTATATGAGGCATGGGTGGTTAGGTTTGAGTAGTTAGTAAGTGTGGGGTCAAGATTTTATTCGGTTACCTTTTAATTTATTTGTATGTTTTTGGTGTTTTAAATAATTATAGACATTACAGCTGTATAGGTTGTGTTAGGTCTTAGGACTTGTTTACCCTTCCTTGCAGACGTGTACTAAGGTAGAGAGCCACACCTCCACCTGTGCTATAATTTTTATAATTTTTAAATGTACGGTACTTAGGTAGAGATATTAAGCTATCGTCAATGTCATTATGCAGCCAAGTTTCGCTAATGCAGATAATATTATACACAGACTGCTGGAAAATATTTTCAAATTCATCAAAGCTATCAGGTAAGCTTCTTACGTTTAATGACAAATATTCAAAGATTCCAGCAGAACCTCATTATTTTCGTTCGTGATACCAGAGATAATGGCAGCTGAAATAACCATAATTAGAACAATGAATGGCACATCCAAAAAGTTTAGTCATCACTCTCCCTCCAACACTCAGTAACAATAAATTCATTAACAGAAGTAATGCTATATAAATAGAAAAGATTGTCTAAGATTTTGTAATTCTTTGAATACATTCAATTTCTACTTCAACTTTTGTAGGTTTTATGTCTAGAAGATGTTCTCCTATTAAAGAAAAATCTACTGTGCACATATATTTTATACACACTGCTATCTTTTATCTTAAATCGAATTTTCTCGGACTTTGGAAATAATTTACCTTCGTCAACTTTTTTCCTTCAAACTATTGTATACCTGGATCTTTTTTATCCGGTATTTTTTATGCAGTTAACTTTTATGCATTTTTTTGGCGATATACTTGCTTTTACGCGGTTTTGTACGCAATTCTTTTGCTTTACGCGATTCACCTTCTGTGAACTCCTTGCCGCGATTTACTTTTACGAGGTTTTTTTACGCACGGTACGCATTCCCCGCGTAAAAAAGGTCCAAGTGTAAATATCTTTCCAATGATTGCCTTAACTATGTGGAAATATTAGACATCCAGGAATTCAATTTGATTTACGCTATACCAATACTCAAGATTCACATTTTGGAATTATGCCAATCTGGAAATACTATACCAGCTCCCTGATGGTCTTCCGTTCAAGAATTGTCGAGTATACTTCACGATGTGTACACAAAAGGATATGATAGAATTTTCGTAGTAGTAGGTGTTAGTTTTGTAATGTTCCAGTGTTATTTAAATTCTTCTTCTGCTTCGGAATTCTGCTAGTTTGTAAATAAGAAAAGCTATTCAGATGTAAAGTGTTCTTTTCAGTTTAGTTGGTGGTCAGAATTCGTTATTTTTCTTCACATGATGGTGCAGAGTTTGAAATTATAAAATCACTCACCCTTTCTGCTGTTTGCCTTTCACAACATTTGTTTTAGTGATGAGTCCCGTTATCAACTAGAGCTAGTTGAAGAAACTGATCTGAAGATACAAGGACAGGGACAACCAACACCTCAAACATGTGGCCTCTTTTTAACAGGTCATGATATAATCTATATAGATAATATGAAAAAATAAGGATGAAGGTACTACCTGAAAAGGGACAAGGGTAGCTTAATGCTTTTTTTGTTTTAAAGGAGACTAATTATTCTTTCGTATTAACTTAAAAACCAAATGTTTGTAATGAAAAAATTTCTCGGAATTTTAACCTGAAAAAACAATTTTTCCCAAAAACAGTACAGCTATTTTTTTTTCTACTGAAACAAATAACAAGAACGTTTACTAGTTTTTAAGTAGTAACTTCCACTAGCTATTGATAAAACTATTTTTGTTCAAATTTGCCAGATTTCTAAGAAGATATAAGCAATTTTGTCTGCCAAAGTCAATAATTTATCGATTCTGAAACAAGGCTTCACCTGGCAAAATGCCCCTACAACTTTTTAATCACCTCATTACCAGCAATATCGTGGTGTGCTTGGTAATAGCTTGATACGGAACACCCTGTATATTTGTAGAATACTACTCTAGAGGAGCATAGTTCCAGAGTTTGACAGTTAAAAAAACAAAAACAAGGGCATTATTCTGTTTCGAAAATTTTATTTTTACTAGTGGACATTTCATATCGAGTGACAATATTCAGCTCATATATAATTCGACGGAGGAAAAATTCTAGATAGATGTGAATTATTAAAAATTAAGGGAGAAATTAAGAATGGTTCATTTTTAGTTAGTCATTAACTAAAAATTAATTTAGACTGGAATCCGAATTGCAAAATCATAGCCCACTAATAAAAACGTCATTATCTTATCTGCTAAATTTGTATGTGTGTGTGTGTTGCAATTTCCATAGAGAGTCAAAAGTTTTTCTAAAAAATTCTAATGTAAAATGTTTCTTTCACCCGCAGAAGGCTATGGTTACCGTATAGTGGTCTACTGAAGACATAGTTCATAATTCCATGCTGAGTGTTACTATTTCGAGATGGATCTAATGCACCAAAATTCCGTAAAATGGTCTGCATTAAGGAACCTATACCCCAAAGAATTTCATCTTTTCAGAAGTTTGAAAGTTTTCTTGCATCAGAAAATGTTTAGAGACAAAGCCTTCGAAGAGTTTATCGCTCCTAGAAACCAAGACTTCTTCAAAGGGGTATTTTTTCATTAGAATAACTTTGAAAGAATGTCATGGATCCAAACAATATCCCACATAAAGTTTTCATATAACCATCCTGTGTCATATGACAAAACCTAAAAGTTATGCAATAAAGTGATTTACGCATCCTTAGAACATCCTTAGGGCTAAACTAGCCTGCCCTATTATGAGTTTTATATGTAACTGAAGAAAATGGAATGGCAAATGAGAAAATAATTCATTGGACAAATAATATCATTGCTTTTTTCAATAACTTTCCAAGATTCCAGCGTAGTTTGCGAAAGCATTCGGTTTTTGTGTAGAAATAACAGAATTAATTCAAATGAAATCATCAATATTATACTTTCACGAAATCATCAATTATAATGTTAATGACATGATTTAAATTAAGAATATGCCCAAAGGTATAGCTAAACCTAAAGCTGCAGAGGGCTGTGTCAGGGGTTGCAAAACAGTGGGCTCATTCTTCAATATCAGCTCATCGTTCAATTCAAACAGTTAGTCCACTCAATTATTGAGTCTGCTAAACTTTTGAACGAATGCTTAACGCTTAAATTTTGAGCGGACTTAAGTCGTGAACGGACTCAAGTTCTGACCGGACTAAAATCTTGAGCGGACTGAAAAGTTGAGCGAACTCAAATTTTGGGCGGACTGGACTAAAATTTTGAACGGCTGAAGAAATTAATTTTTAATTAAGTGGAATCTGATGGATTCAGTTAAATAATAAAAACTCAAAAAAATCGTTTATCATCTTATTTGAACTTTTAATGCATTGGTTTCTTGACGGCTCTGTAAATTGAAATCTGCGCTTAGGGCAATGAAATTTTCGTGTCTATAATCAAAAAATATATGTGTGTAAGTAAATGCTTCGAACATACACCCTGACTCAAATTTTGAGCGGACTAAATAATTGAGCGGACTTGCTATTTGAGTTGACCGATGAGTTAAGGTGCAATTTTAGTTGGTTACAATCCTAACTGTGAAGAAACTATCTCCACCAATTTATAGGCTTTGAATGCACTTACGCCCCACTTAAACTTCTTTTAATGAAAATATGGTCTGAGAGGCTTTATATTTGATTAGAATACACTCGGTGGCCGAGCGGCTTGAAGGCGCACGTCTGCAGATTACCTCCTCTATTGGCGTGGGTCCAAATACTTCACAGGGCGCGGCAATGTATCTGGCTATCAGTGGTTGAGGCAACTCTACTGACGAGAATTGTATTTGCGAAAAAGTCTTACTTCCACTGTTAATATCAACAAAATTTAAACAGCAAAGTGGATCTCCAATAGGAGCTGTAGTGTTTTGTTCCTGCTATTAGTGAAGCTATCCTCGACTTCTCGGAGCTTCTCCAGCTTCTTCATTAAATTCTATCTATTAAAATTTACAAAATCTTCGGCACTTCCTCTAAGGCAAACTTTGAAATTTCTTCTTTTGTGACAAGGAAAAATTTAGAGGAGACGCAACGGAACGGCCAACGACTGATTTAGTACTTTCACCAGGATGCAGGCCAAAATCATAGTATAATGCCAAGATTTAAGAACCCTAGGCTTTACATATATAATTTCAACTTTCTATGGAATTTTTAGCCACAGATTGTGTGCACAGCTGCATTGTAACAACTGATGGTACAATGTGCGAGAAAACAATAGAGTCACCGAAAAATCAAGTCCAAGTTAAGTTTGCAATTGTACTCATTCAAAAATCCAGGTATTTGTTTATCAATTATGCTAAAGTCGATGTAGAGTTTTGGCAATGGGTTTTGTAACGTACTACTCTATACAAATGATGTCAGGGGAAACAATGTTTTCATAGAAATTTTAAAATGTCAAATCAGTCATTTGCATACGGTATAGTTGCTTACCTAAGATTATTGATGTGATAATTAACATATAAAAGCAAATTATGATATCGGCTTGTAGATGCAAAGAATTGCACATGCTTTGTTAATCCTCCATTTATTCAAGTTTTATTTTAGTGTTGCATTATTATAGAGGAGGTGTGACAAATATTCCAAAAATAATAATTAATTTTTGATTAAATTTTTAATAAAGCTCACCAAAAGAATATTCATTTCATTAATGTGCTAATACATTTCATAAGTCAACAATAATTTCTTCGTCCTCTTTCAATAAAGGAAAAATTTAAAATTCAGAAAAGTTCCCCTTTATACTCGTCCAAAATTACTGAAATAATTTATTCATTCTTCATCTAAAAAAGATGGGCTTATTGAAAAGACTTCCGGCTCACGACTATGCATTTCAGAGGGGTGGTAATCAACTGAGGAATAATTATAATTCATTCCAATTGCATTTTGAAGCATTTGGGAAATATTCTCAATCCAATTGTGGCCTACTTTTGGAATAAGAAATTTTTGTTCCTTTCAAGGTAAAATCGATTTAATTAATTTAGCTTTTTTTAGGTTAGCAGTATTTAATGTATATGAAGTTAATATCTTCTCATTTGATTCGATAAAGTTTAACAATTTTTTTCTTGGCTATAGAAACAATTTTATTGAACATGTGCAATGAAGAGTGCATTGATAGTTGAGGACATAGAGGCAAATTTGGGTCATCCATTTATGTTCACTATATAAGAACGAACTAGCAACAACTCGTTTCGGTTTTTTTTTGTTTTTTTTTTTGCAATAGTATATACAGTTTTAGAATTTTACTCAAGTTAAGGTGTAATTTTCCTTTCTATCTTAGATAAATTTTATTTACATCCGGGAAGTCTGTGGTAAAGTTGGACAAGCGACTCAACTTTGCATACAAACCGCATGCCATATTTGCCTTTCTAGCTTTTTGCAAAGCTTTTGATATAGTTCATCATAATCATCTGTGAAAGAAACTTTTCCATAATTATAAATATTTGCCTGTAAATTTATTTGGTCTTAAATTCACAATCGACAACCATTTGCTTCCCATTTACAGTTGCGGACCTCAAGGTTCCATCTCGGGGCCTAGACTTTTCTCATTATTTACGAACGGCTTACCACATGTTTTACGTGAGTGTTTAATCCATATTTAGACTTACAGCGTTCAACTCACTTGGATCGGTTAGGAATGCTATGTCGCGAATGAAAGGTAACCTGGATGGTGTTTATAAGTGGATAACCACTTCATTCTAAATGATTCTGTATTGAATACTATCTGGATTTATAGGATATATTTTGGCTCTTCCTGTTTTTCACCAAGTTTATTAAATATTATTCTTATTACCTTGGGATTGGGAGGTGTATGGAACTCTACGTCATTTGCCTATCTTTGCATCTTTTGCTCCTCAAAATACTCGTCTCTTACTAGGCAGATCACTTATCTTGCCCTTGATATTATTTGGATATTCGATTTTGAAATTGAATCCTGCAATTATCACTCTGAGTAGACTTATTATTGACTTTAATTCCGATATTCGATATGAACTTGGGCTTGCACCTTTCAGTCATGTCCTCCTATGCGTGAAATCAATTCTGGGCCACACTCTCAATTTCTATATAAATTTTCATACTGTTTTACTACTGCGTAAAATATTTATCACACAAAAACCTATCATTTTAGTAAAATTAATTTTGTTCGAACTGAAAAAACGTTTTCTAACAGAGTGCCACATTTTCGGCACCTCATAATTGAAAAGCAACCAATCTCAGTCTGCAAAGAAATAGTAATTTTCCAGTTAAAATTTTTACCATTTTTCAATAGATATCGAATTTCAATGTACATTGGCAGAAAGAGCTTTTTCTCATGTTTGTTAGAATTTATAATATCACGTATGTTAAAATTGTTTTATTTTCTTTCTACAATATTTTTAATGCTCAAATTTCTTGAACAAATTAAAGGGGATTAATAACGTATTTATGTGCAATTTATAATAACAGTAAATAAATAATTGTATATAAAACCAAATTTGGGGTAAGTTCGGCGAATATAACACACTATAAGCATTTTCATTAATAAATTACATAAATTTGTACTAATTTTCTGATATTAAATCAAGTATATTACAATTGATATAATTTAATTATCCTTTAATTTTACATTGAGAGTGCCCCATTTTAATTCATATATCCCTGAACATCTCTAAAACTATGCGTTACCCAAGAAAAGATATTTATTTCTGGTCTCAGATGGGGCTACCAGATCGCGCTATCGAAGCTTACATAGAAGGAGCTGTTATTAAGCGGTATCAACTCTCCCAGTAAGAAAAAGAAGGACCAGAAATCCTTTCCCAGGAAAACAGAAGATCTCCTCTTCTCGATTCTTTCTCTTCTTCTTTTTTACCGATGATGGGGTTGGCAAGCATTTAATTACTCGATTATAAGAAAGCAAGGATGGAAGCACTTAATTAGTCATTCATAAGCATTTCAATTTTGTCATTTTACGAATGAACAGAAAATCAAAGAGCTTAAAGGCAGAATGAGCAGTTGATGGTTCGTTGCAATCTCTATTATACAGAATAAGAACAGAAATTTGATTAACTGCTTACTAACTCGATTCTTCCCAGAAGCAGACTTGTTCGCAATATATGAAAAGAGTTGTGCGAACGGTTATTAATACGTTCCCTGCCGGACTTTAATCACTGAGAGCAACTCTCTAATATACGTTCAAGTTACTTGTAATATTCTAATGTAAGAGAAACGTGTACCTACCGAAAACGGTACACGTGGCAGAGAACGTATTAAAAGTGATTTGAATGAGTTATATCATATATTTTTCAGGGAAACACTTAATACATTCTCTACTGGGCTATTTTCTCTTATGGAAATGTATGTGTTTGTGCTCAACATTATCAAAACCTTCCAAACTACAGGCCATGAATTGGCATATGTATAAATTTGAACTGTTTTAGGATAGCAGTACATAGGCTGATGAAGTACACAAGCCCAGTTTCGCCCACCTTAAAGCGTTCATAAAAAAGAGCCCAATGTTTTTGCTTCAAGTCAATTCTTTTCTTGTAGTTTAGAGGGTTTGGTATTACCATTATTCGATGTGCACCACGAGAACCACGCAACACTAGGTTGCCACTTCTGAGGCTCTCAAAATCAGCACATTTGATAAAATTATCTAAAAAGATCCATTATTTTGGCAGGAAAATCAGAAGGATATTGAGAGGACCTTTGTATAATTTACTTCCTTAACAAGAAATAAATCATTTTACTTGCAAAAACAAAAAATAAAAATATAATAGTAACAGCTGATCAAAACTTAAAATTCATCTAAAATTGTGAATTGTCAAAGAATGTCAGATTTCCTGGTTTTTTTTTAAGAATAGCAACAACAAAATTGAGCCTTATACAGACTTCACCTCTGATCATATTAAGTCTATTTCTCTCATTAATCCACAAGTTTCCCATTAAAAAATACTCGTTTCTACATTCTTAAAATAAAATTTATGAATTTATGTAGCTGCACTATTAAGATTACATCTTATAATCAAGATAAACAAATTCAAAGTCTTAATCGTAAACTATATAACTGAGGCAATTAATAAATATGGAAAAAGTAAAGATTCGAAAATAAAACCTTGGGATACCCCATACAGGACTTAGAGGAAATCTGAGGAAGTATCACCATGGACAATTTTCTGCTGATGACGGATGAAATAAGGCCATATCAATTTACATGCTGTTGTTGAAAACAAAAAACATTCCATAAGCTTGTGAAGCAACAGTCCGTAATCTATCATAACAAATTTAAGGAGAATCAGGACCATTAACTCATTTCCATCAATTGCTTGCCTTATGTCGCCCCAAATCTTTATTAAGGCTAAGGTACAGCTAAAAATTGTTCTTATCGATATGAACAAGGATTTGTAAATATATATATAGGTACTAGTCTTTCAAATATCTTCACACAAGGAAGAATTAAGATAGGAAAATAGTCTCCAGAACTTTCGGATTGCTTAAGGATGACACAATTTCGAGAGTTTCCAATTAATCGAGAAAGAAGACGTTGAAATAATGGCGTTGAATAAATGCAACTTAACAAACCACAAGATTTGACGCACCTAAAAGCAATGCATACATCTATGTTATATTTAGCAAAGAAAACTCTCAAATTGAAATTCATGAACGGATCCCATTTTTTTGGCGTCGCATTCCCATGAATTTGATGTTATGCAATAATTTTTCAGCAGGAAGCTTAACATTTAATTTCGAATTATAGAAATTCTATTTAGTTGATATCATTTCATTATAAATTTTATTACGCAATATTCGAAAATATTCCAGCATTCAGGCGTACGAAACTGTTGCCATTTGCGATATGTAAAGTTGCGTAAGGTTATCATATTTCTAATATTCGTCGACAGGACAACCTGAGCCTAGGATCCTTCTAGTTTTAAGTGGAATATGCGCATTATACAAATGTATAACTAAATCCGTGATCCGTCAACTGACGGGATGTAATAAATTTTGAGGCCTTAACAAGGAAGTTTTCATGTTTAATACTATTAAAGTCACGACAGGAAAGCGCATTTTTATGCTTTTCCATAGTAATGTCATTCAACCGTGTTTTGAAAAAGCAGATAAAGACATTTGGTTAAAGAAAAGAATTGAATCAGATTTTCCAACAATAAACAAATTCAAAATGGTTGAGGAAGTAGAACTATAAAAAGACCAAAACTACTTACTACACTACACCTATGGTGTGAAGAACTCCCTATGTTCTTAGAAGGCATCGACTTGTAAACTAGAACGAATGTGTGGTTCTACCACATTGTTTGCTTCAACGTTCCCGGAATGCTGGATTGATAATAGAAATTCCATAAATTGGCTAGCAAAATCTCTGGATTTGACATCGCTGGATTTTTTCTTATGGAAATATCTGAAGGATCTCGCCTTTCGTCAACGTCCAACAACAACGCGAAAAAATATTAAAAAATGTATCCAAAATGCTTGCAGGACCTTCCAGTCTCACATTTTGTGGAAAACAGTGAAATATTACTGAAAATAATGGACAATATTTTGAGCAATTGTTGTAATTGCATTGCATTTCCAGTGCAAGTAATCGACCCTTTTCAGGACCATATTAAATTAGTCCTTTAAGCAAGACTGTTCTTTTTAAAGTCTTTGTATAACAAGTACCTTAGTAAGTTAGGTGTACTGTTTGTAACACCTTGAAGGAGTCATCACAGGCCTCAGGACCAAAAGTTATGTCGATTTATACATGTCCGTCTGTTAACACGATTACGGGCGAACGAAACAACGTATGAAAGCTGAAATTTGGTATGTGAGTTTGTTATTTTATTTTTAAGGTTAAGTTCGTAGATAAGCATAATCGGCCCACAGGAACCCCCCTCTCTGTATAATGGACAATTTTAAAGTATTGCAAAATTCACATTTCTAAAGATAGGAAGTTGAAATTCGATACATAAATGCATAATACCAATCCCCAGCGTTCCACCGAAAATGAATAAATTTGAAGGAGGGAACCCTCCTTTACTCCACAAAGAGTAATTCCATTATAACTTGCGTAAGAATGAATGAAAGTTTGTGAAATTTGGTCCACTGCCTCTTTATAGTATTTGAAAGGGGTGGTAAAAGCTCTACCAATATACAATGGAAATAACACGCCTTTTACCCGAAGACGTTTAACACAAAAAATCTTCCATATTTGTTTTTATTGAAACCTAATAATTTCAAATGCCTATGAAACTAAACCAGAAAAAAAAGAAACTTTAACAAATTTCAAATTTATTTGTAGCAAAAAAAATTATTTTGCGTTTGAATAATTTAAAATACAAACACTTTTTATAATAGGCACTTCCCTATTAATTTCTTCTGTTTTAAAACTAAAAAAGAGATTGAAGTTTATTTACGGTGAATTATCTTTTTGGTTTAAATTAAATTAAAGTCAGATTTTAATGATTTGCGGTAACTTTAAAGGTTGTAAAATTACTTATAAGCGGGAATTATGCTTGAAAGGTTGCAAACTTATCTTATTTTAATGTGTGCATATCCAGCGTATTTTGAAATAGAGATATAGGTTTATCAGAAAATCACGACTGTTAAATACTTGTTTGGTTCAAATAAAACTGCTGAACTTATTTCGTAATTATAAACTGTATTTCAGACCTTTCAGACCCGACTATGACAATGAGCTGACTCTTAATGACTAACAGTCTAAAAACCAAAATGATTTCTTGAGGCAATAACTACAACTACTAAATTCAAATACATATGTAACAACGACCATTGGAAAAGCACCTTGAGAGAGAGAGACGGGAGTTTTCAATGTCCGTTTGCGTAATATAAGTTTATATTGTTATGTGAAATTAAATAAAAACGTTAATGTTATACGTTTTAAATAAATGTGTCCAACAATAATAACCTAAAAGGATTGATGTGACGAATGGTATATAATCGTTGAAGGCAACTTCAAATCTACGTTTTCAAAAAGAATCTAGCTTCGGGAAAACCAGGCTAAGAAGCACTGAAAAAGTGCTCAGAGTGACACAAAGTACTTATTTAAATCATCCAGATTAAAACATTTGCACAAACTCTAGCTTTTTTTAGATTGCTCCACAAGACTTTCGCCGGTAGATCAAGTCATGGCAGAGATTGATCACCAGCAATAGTCGATGCGCTACATATTATAAAAAAATATAATTCATAATTAATTCATAATTTATTTAAGAAAATATGTACAAAGGTTAGACACCTTAATGAGTACATTTACAAAGTGAACAAAATTTAAGTAATTACAAAAATAATAAATAATAAAAGAGAAAAAAAAACCTAAGAAAATGAGACTATATTGAAAACAAAATATTTAAGAGAGCAAACTAAAGAAAAGCTAGAAAGCAGAAAAACTAGACAATACAGCGTATTAACAAAGAAAAGTCTAAACAGTGAACAAATAATGAGAGACCAATGATATCACATTAAGAATCAAACATAATTGAGCAATATTTTTTTAAATTGATTTTAATTTTTGGTTACCTTGCATTCAATGGGTAGTCTATTCCATAATCTAGAACTCTGTACAAAAAAAGAATTTCTCGACTGCAGGTACTTAAAATTGGGGATATTTACATTTCTCGTTTTTTTGGAGTTAAGAAATTTTATTTTTCTATGTAAATATTTCGGAGTCTGGTTATGTATAATTTTGAAAGTGAATAGACATTTCCGAAAATCAAGATATTCTTTCAAAGTCATACCCAGGAAATCTTTTATATATTGTGAGACATGGTCAAAGCGACGTGACCTATATATAAATCTAATACAGGAATTAAATGCAAGTTGTAATTTATAAAAACTTCCCGCATCCATAGACCTATAGAGACAATCACAATAATTAATAATCGTATATTATCACCATCTATGATTATCGGTGGAAGGTCATTAAGATTAAGATTATTCTTATAGATAATCATAGTCTGAGATTTTTTTGGATTTAACTTCAAATTATTGCACTTCGCCCATTGCAAAATTTTTACAAGATCTACATTAATATCACAGACCATATCACAGATATTATTTTTCGACAGATACATTTTCACATCATCAGCATACTTCATAATATCACAGTTTAAGTTAAGTTTATCCAGATCGTTAATGTACATTATAAATAATAGAGGTCCGAGGATAGATCCTTGTGGTACCCCAAATTTTAGATCAGGAAGAGAAACAAAATTGGTTTTCCAGTTCCCATAACAAATTCTCATGATCAACAGAATCGAATGCCGTAGAAAAATCCATAAATACAGTTGGCTATTTAAATCAATATTAGCTCTAATGTCATCAGAAACCTTTAACAATGTTGCCAAAGTGCTATGATGCTTACGAAATCTGGAT
>QYTT01087704.1:0-26543 GCA_006980735.1 Dasypogon diadema | reverse complement strand
CCTGTAATAAGCGAAAAATTTCAAGTAATTGATGAGGGACCAGTTGTGGTTTGGATTTCAACTCCTTTTCTTTCTGTTGCAGGTTGCACCAAGGTTTACACCAAAAGCTCGCATCTGAAGGCCCATCAACGAATCCACACAGGTGAGTACAAACCACTGTAAAATCCAACATTCCGAATTAGCCACCACTGACACTGCACTGACAGCCCTTGGCAAAGTGTCTTGCATCCAGATTTCTTCGCTTTTTGTTTTTCGCTTAATTGAAGGCTTTAATTAATTGGACATGCCCCAATGATTTATGTCGAGAATTTATTTACGAAATTATGAGGAAAATGCAAGTAATATTTTCTCCTTTCGACCTGATCCAATTATGCTCGACATGTGAAGTTGTTGAAATCTTAATTCGTGTACTGCTCGCTTTCTTCGTGTACGAAATTTCGCTTAAAATTGCATTGCGACCACAATCAGGGAAAGACCTTTCAAGAATTTTTGGTATTTTTATAATTAAAGGTTATCTGATGGATGCAAAAAAACATGACCGTTTCAGTTTTTATTGATTTCGAGAAAAGCGGAGAGATTTTAGAGTAATACGTGTACCTCTTTTACTCGATTGGAGTCACCGCTTGGAAAAAATCTTTGTTTCTTTGAAGTGAAAATAGGGGATTTGTTTCATTTCACGGGTTTGAAATCAAATTTTCAAAGCAAATACTCTTCAAAAATTTCAGTCAACCAGTTCTTAGTTAACACTTTGCAGGCAGGAGACTGTGATTACAGTCCTGTGTAGAGACATACCTGCCTGCAAAGTATTAATAGCAACTTTAAATAATTGCAGGAAAGAAAATATTGACCTTATCACCCTTATATCATGTATAGATATTATAGTTATCTAAAATGTATTTAGGGGATTGAAATTAGACTTACTCAGTATTATTTATTCTCTAATAAACTGGACACATGTGCAAATTTCTCTGCCAATCCCAAAAATTGACTCGCTCCTCTGGGAGTGCCTCTAGACATAATAAGCTCTTCTTAAAAAAAAAATCAAAATTCTAAATTCGGAAGATTTGTTTCCGAATTCGATCTTTCGAGGGTGAAATTTGCTGGAAATATTCACGAAGTATACGAACATCTGCCATTTTATAACACGTCTGCATTCTGTCATAGTCTCCGATGTGACTCTGGTAAAATACTTTTTGCAGCGATGCAGTATGCAAATACCTTTCATCGTATTTTTCGCAATAGCAATTTGTCTCTTGGCTTTTCTACGAACAATTAACGGTATTATTGACGTCACAATGGTGGTGGATTTTCTTCTCTGTTGGTTCGGGTTTGATTCCTGCAAATAGCACGGAGATTTATCTGGGTACCAATGGTTGAGGCAATTCTATTGACGATTTTCGAAGCTACTGAGATCTTTCATAGTAAAATTTCATGCTAAAATTGTGGCATACTTACAATATTTGTCAGATTATATTATAACACTCAACCTCCTCCTCTTCGCCTCCCGCTTAAGCATCATAAGGTTATCTGCTAAGCTTAGGCAATACAACAAAAAAAGAGCCAGACTTCCATACCTTTCTTCTCTTTTGACGCAGATTAGATGACTTTTCTCGTAGTTTTCGAGAAATGTTCGTTCGTGGTATTTATCAAAATTTTGCTTAAAGTCAATAAAAAAATCTAGGGAAATATTTTATGAACAAAGAAGATAAATATGATTCCCGGTACAATAAAATAAAGCTTCAAGAAATCAAAAGCACAATCCCCATATTTTCTACTAGAGAAATAAGATTATAGAGGCATAGAGGCGTTTCTTTTCAGGGAAATGGGAATTTTTCTTATTTTCGAGATTTTATAGCACAGCATCGCAGACCCTATATTTAATGTGGTCTCAATGGCAATAATACCTGCATTTATAGGGGGACCACATTAAATGCACGAGCTTATTTTCAACAAAAAACAGCTTAAACATTCCAACAAGCTGCAACAAGTATCACAGCCGGCGTTTAAAAGTATGTGAAATTATGTAAACACTTTTCAATTCTAACAATCCGAAATTAATTAAAATTGTTTTCCGAAACATTTGTTAGAATTGAAAAATATTAATTTAAAGTGATCGTAATTTTAAAGCATATTTTTTTAACGACCTTTTAACCCTTGGTCCTTTCTGGTGCCAATTAATAGCCTACGAATCCAGAACGTTTGCTTTTGGGTGACTTTTTATGTCAGTATGGATGCAAGCTATTATTGCTTCAAAATTGTGATCACATTGCCCGATTCTAACAAATATTGGGAAAATATTTAAACTAATTTCGGTTGGTTAAAATTGGGAAATGTTTACTATAAAAGTAATAGCTTGCAAATTTCCTAATAGATTTCGTCGATACCATTCATGGAGGGAATCTGGACAAACATCGTCTTGCCTTCAGCGCAATTGCTTATATTTTCATCGAATGCCAAATTTTGCAACTTTAACCTTTTTGTAGATTTTATAGTTTTAAGTTGTGGAACTTTGTCGTAATAAATTCAGAGGGCACTCAAACCAGATTTTACCCTCTCAGTTACCCTGTTAAATTTGTGCTTTGACTTTGCCTTGCAGAAATTTTAGTTAGTGTCTATAATAAATCCTTAAAGGCCTTTCGATTTGCTAGTGATCTAGACCTCCACGTAGAATTGCAATGATATCATGAAAGTGCCCATATCATGTCTATTGTAGAGGCTTAGCGAAATTTGAGAAAATAACAGCCACAACAAGTACCGACTAAAAAGTAAATACAAGAGACTAAAGTCGCAACTACAAATTAAGAAATCACAGTCCTGAGGAAATTAGAATTTTAAAAGCACAGAACCAGAAATGAAAGCATCTTAACTTAGAAAAAAAAACATACATCAGACCTTAACGCTACAATTGAGGCCGTGGGGACAAATAGTAATTGCCACTTTATATGAAGTTCCGCGTTTATATTTCTTGGCGATTTTGTTGCAACTGTCTCAGCATGCCGAGATTGATCACAGGTGTACGAGATCGCGAAGATTAAGATAAATCGAAACGAGACAGGAGGATTGAGGAAGATCTCAAGCCTAAAATAAATAATTTGTTATGACAGTTACACGTTACGGCCAAGATGTCATCTTTACACATTCGTTGTCTATGCTGGTTCAGAGAAGACACCTGAAAAGTGCATACTGAAATCAAAAGAGTGTGCAGTTCGCTAATTTGCATTTATCCCAGAAGAACCAGAAACAGTACGTGGAACTCATTCGAGATTTGCATTCTTCTCCATGGCACTCTTGTGCTCAAGCGTCAAAATATTGAACTCAAACATCAAATGTCCCACAAGAAAATTAGCAATCAAGATTTCCGATGATAAGAGTTGTCTTGCAACTCTACAACATGGAACGGCAGCGAGTGATTAATAGCGTCTGTATGCGCTTAATCAATTGATGCTGCTCGCTGAGCGACTTAATTTGATAAGAATCTTTCTTTCACTGCGGCTTGGGTTTTATTAGAGCCGTTTAAATGTCTTGTCGACTTTTTTGCCTGCTCATGCCCAATGCCATTGCGCTCGACATAAATTTATATGCTAATGCTCATATCATAGATCTCGAGTTCATATGCACGTACGACATCATTCATCATCCATCTGTACGAGGATTAAATACCTTTATATTCCAATTTTCTGCTATTTTCTACCATTCTCTGCATTCACTATAGATAAATCGGATGCCTTCACAGTCTGTCGGTATTCGACAATTTTAGAAAACCAAAAGTTCTGAACTGCTTTTTAAGGGTAAAATTGTAATTTTCCAGCAACACTCCTTCACATATCTCAAATTGCAGTACCTACGACAGCAGCGTCGACCAGTCTGGATTCACGATAATTGCTTGAATGCATGCTCGATTTTCGCGATAGCCAAAAGTGGTTGACAAGAAGTATTTTCAAATTTAAATCGGAACACATTGACTTATTCAAATTGTTAAATAATTTGGTAACATTATACAATACTAATAAACAATTTGATGAATTGCAGCCGTTTTCAATTCAAACATGGCCGAAACGGTCGAATTATATTCAACAACTTTTCACTCATCCTGCTGTATACCGATTAATTGATGCAATTGAGATAAATAAATGGAACAGTTGAGATAAAATTTATTGGAGCACCAAATAAAATAAAACGAATAATTTAATCAGAGATTTCATAAAAGAACGTCAATGCATGTTGCAAAATTTAACTACACGCGATATCTTTGATGAGGATTTTAGTCACGAATCAATTTCAGATTATTAAAAATTAATAGTGCTGGTAATGTAACGCAGTTTTCTCTGATCTGGTCTTGGATATGCTCGGACGCCAATCGAGGGGAAAACACGGTCTAATATTGCTCCAGGTAGACTCAGTGGAGATTGGGCTAATCACAACATTCCAGCTTTATTTCCTTATTCAAATTCAATTCTAAGCCCTAATACAAGTAAGCTATGCTATAATATTTTTACCTACACTCTAATAATACGTTCCTAACCTAGCTATCTTAACTAAGAGGGTTTGTTTTGTTGGCGAGGGGAGGAAGTGACGTTCCGCTGTCCACGTACTACTCCGGGTTCCGCTTTCCACTAACTACCATAGGCGGGGAGATGGAAGAATTGACGTTTCGTTATCCACATACTAGCCCGGGTTCCGTTATCCACGTACCACTGTAAGGCAAGGAGGGGGGCATGAGACGTTCCGTTGTCCACGTACTAGTCTTCTTTGGTAGTAAATGGTGTTCCGTTATCTACGTACTAACTTTTCCAGGTACTACCATGGGCAGGGAGATGGAGAAATTGACGTTCCGTTATCCATGTGCTAGTCCGGGTTCCATAATCCACATACCACCGTAAGTGCCAAGGAATTGGGTGCTTATATCCTCCGGGTCAAGTCAGGTCGGATGTTAAGCATATTTACTGGAAATTCTGGGGTCTGGAAGGTTGGGAAGCTCAGGGCGGGATGAGGTACTGATAGGCCCAAGCTCTGGGTTATATGAATTTCACATCAATTTTAGTTACGAATTATAAAACAAAGAAAATTCTAAGAGCTCGTACAAAGGGGACTGAGTTCAAATCTCGGTTCGATAGTTATTTTACATTAACTTGCTTAATTTTATGTACAAGCCGAAAAAGTTCGTTACAACTCAGTATTAAACACAGACTCCGAATCGTACCATTTGCCAGTGGTGAACATTTTTCCACTGAGTAACAAATATATAAGAATCCCCACTAAAATATTGGGTCCATTTGCAACATTTATCATTAGGCTTTGGATTTGTGTATATATATGTTCTTCTTTGAGTTAAGATGGCAGAAAAACGTTTTCAATATTTGCCTATACTGAACAATCCGTTTACACAAGAAAACACGAAATACCTGTTACAGAACTGGTATACAAAACACAAGGTATAGTAAAGAGCAAGACAACATTTGGCCGTGATGCCACCCCGTCAAAGTTGTATGGAGATTGACTATCTAAGTACATTTTCGATTTATTTATTTTTATTTACAATAATATTCTCCTGATCATATTTCAGCATTTATAATCACAAAACTTTGGAATCCGGATTTCTGAAGGACGAAGATCTTCAATTTGTTTCCACCTTTTTGAAGTTTCTTAAGCAACCGTTTATTTATAAAGTTATATCCAATAAAAATGTGGAATTTTAAGGTAGTTTAACATAACACTCTTTATGTTAAGGAAATGCACTCCTGGCAGAAAAATGTAACTTTTATCCTCAGCATATAAACATTTGCAATGTATCATACAAAGGTTATTAATAATGTAATTATATAAGTCTAAAATGTACCACGCATTTTTATCAATGGTTATCATATCTCAGAATACTTTATATCATAACTTAGAATAAAAATTCTTCCAAGCTCACTGAAATTCTTCGACACAGTGCCGTCACGAAATCAAAAAACGGCGGAAGTAGTACTGGGGCTTACCATATCTTGTATTCTGTATATCGTGCTAATCTGCACGCGAGACCTGTAGAAGTCGATTTTTCGGTCAAAACCTTAACCCGAAGTATAGCCTAGCAGATATAATTTAAATGAGCAAAGTAGCCCCAAAAGCATTGCAAATGACGCCCAGGAACACCAGTCACACTGGAGAGAGATTTTTGGCGAAAAAGTCAATAAAATTAAATTTTCCCGATTGAGAAAAACCTTGAAAGCTTCGAAATAGGCGTGTTTTTATATACGCCCTTCGGTATGGCAGCTAATGCATGACAATTTTTCGAATTAGAAATGGAAACGTGGAATTTTCGAGAGAAAATCTAGATACTTAACTTTTGCTTGATAAATACTATGATGGCTTTTTTTGCTTTACCTCTGTACAGTAAAAATTCTTATTGTATATAACCTAGACCGAACTGTCCTGACTCTTTTTCGTTTCCTCTGTGCATGTTAATCATAGCCACTTTTGTTTAGTGAATGAAAGAATTGTTTTGGATACGAGAGTTGAATTCCTTTTTTTTGGTTTTTTGTGTTAAGTAGTGTTAAATATATAAAAAAAAATGGAAAGGGCACTTGATGAAACTCAAGTTTCAAGAAATCAAAATTGAAAAATTTTTTCCACTTGTTTAAAGTTCCATTAAAGGCAAAAATTTTTGGAAATGGGAATTGGCACTCCGCTTTCGATTTCGATTTCGATGATAAGGAAAACTGGACAGCATGGCTGAAGCCTAGTCCGTCTAGCTCCTAAATTTTCGTAAGCTGAAAACTGATCATCTAACTTTAAACAACTGAAAAAAACTTCTCTGTTTTGATTTTTTCAAACTGGAATGTGTATTACTCTTTCTTTTCTTTTTTCAAAAAAAGCGTTGATTCTGGCTTTCCAATTATTACAATATTATATTATTATTATTGAAAGCCTTATAAAGTGGACGAAAACGTATTCTTACTCTCGCAAACACTTTTTTTTCTTAAAGAGAATGTAGTAAGAGAAAACAGGAGCGATGACCATAAAACAGCAAAATATCAATCGTGAAAATCCTCTATCCCGCAGTTTTGGTCAAAAGTATTTTTTATTTCATTAAAAGGAAGACAAATGAAAATTACATCACTCTTGCATAAAATTTTTCAAAACACTTTTTTTGTGAGATAGATGGTTTTTTCACCATTAGCCCTCGATATGTAGATAAGAGCAATTCTCTAACGGATTTTATTCTTCTGAGTTAATTTTAATTTTAATTTCTAGAAATATTACAATGCCTTATTTGACGAGAGGTTGCAGACTAAAAGAAGGAATATATATCTTACAATATTTTTCATTAGGTTCAACTCATCATCATCTTTTATATTTAAATTAGAAAAGGATCAGCAAGAACAAGCAGAAGTTGAGAAGGTGAAGAAAATGTACCAGATAGTTTAGCTTTCGGTTTTGAGTCCCAACAAGTGCAACCATTGCCAAGGACGCAGTACAGGAGTTTTCATACGTTTCAAAGGCTACTACACTCCTTGTATTGTTTGTACCTCCTGATTCCAGGAATCCACTAAACAAAATACGACTTTTTGTGCTAAACGGTTTCATGCTGTACCGGAACATGGCAATCTATCTGTTATTTTTTGTATTTTAGATCCTGGTGTAACCCACATAACAGGTAATAAAAAAAAAACTTTATTGCTGCATGGAGGTATCAAGAGGACTTTTTATAATTTAACGTTACTGCGGTGGAAAACACTCGGAAAATGATGTTCAAAAATCTGGGTACCTCCTATTTATACCCCACGCAATTGTGGCCAGTGCCTGCCGGTACCCAATTCCATTACGTACTTATTTTAAACAATTTCACGAAAATTAGGAGATAAAATTTAACAATCACCAACATTCTTTCCAAGAAAGGAGGTAACAATTAGTTCAGAGCAGGTATCAAGTAAGCAATTAAATACCCTGAAAGGGACTTACATACTATCCTATATCCTCCTATGAAATAACTGTACACAAGTCATATACCAAAATAAAGGGGAAGTTTAGAGGAATTCAAATAATCAGTAAAAATTGTAGGTTAATGGGGCATTTTGGGGGAAAAACCCCCAAAATTTGAAATAATCACTTGAAATTTTACCAATTTTTGAATTTTAAAGATTTATAGCTTCTGGTCAGAGAGGGGCACAGACCTGTTTGTAGACTCATTGGAACAGGTAGAGGGTTTTCTATGGTATCTCTATGGCTCTCGGTAAAAAAGTTACAGGGTGTTCAGTGAAACTAGTGCCTGAATACAGATATTCCTCCTCCTCCCAAACGAAGCATTTCCGACCCCCCTCCCATACAATATTTTGTTTGGCTTAACATTCCAATTGCCAACGCAATACCAAACACCTTATATATATATACATATATATTAATATATATATAGTTCAGTACAGAAAAGCTTTCGTGAGAAAAATATATGCAAAAAAGCATTTAGCAAGACGGTGTTTAAAAGCTTCACACATATATGCAGCGGTGGCGGCGAACCTATAAAATGTGATTTTGAGTGTTTGTGCTTAACTGACTGATTCAGTGCGGGTTCATCCTGAGGGACGAGCACAGACGGCGGAGCTATTCAGCTGGCTCAAGGCAGAAGGACCCATTTAACGCTCAGCATGATCTTAAGACAGTAAGGGCCTACCCTGACCCTGACTGGCAAATATATTGTGGTTTTGTTCAGATTTAATCGAAGTAATCTACACAATATTACTACCATACTAAAAACTAATGTCCATTTAGAAAGGCATAAGTAACATAGTAATTCTATAGAAGCTGTAGAGATGAACAAGGGATTGAGATCATTCGGAAAGTATTGTGTGAAGTACAGATTGAAGGCCCGGGGCAGGAGCTGGAGGTGCTTGGTTCCTTGTCCTAATCCCCAACGATTCGTCCTAATTCTCCTAATTCCTCACGATTCGTCGTCTTTTGAGATTTCTCTCATACTGGTGCAATTACTGCAGTGGAATATGCTACAATAGCTTAACCTAAAGTACTGCTTAGTCAATATGGGTTCATACTTATGAAGATTTTTAAGTACATTATTGGCTCTTAAAATGCATTCAATTTTATTTCAAAGTAAATCATTGCATGTTTTTAGGTTACAAATACTTTTTATATATTTTCGAGTTTCAGAATCATTAAGAAAAATCTTACCTGGAATAGGCAGCTTATGCACCGAGTGAAAAATTCAAGAGAGCACTTATGGTACGCGTGGAAGCGAAAGCATATTTGCTCTTTAATTATTGTAATTTATTTAAAAGTTGTGTTTGAAATTTCGGAAAATTAAAGTCGAAATCTACCTCTTTTTACTGAATTTATCTACCATTCAACCAACTTCTAGCTTAGTGGTTTTAAAACAATTAACTCTGCAACTTCTGCATGAAAAACACTTAACCTCACTTTTCCCCCAATAAATCTCGAGAAAGGCATGGGAATATCTAAAAGTCAGCACGAAAAACTGTTTGTTTACAGCATTTTCAAAAGGCATTATATACGTGTAAAGGCTTTAGAGGTGCAATAAGACCTACAACTATAAAACGTGTCTACGACTGAAATGAAATATCTTGAGTTGTCGAATGCAATGGCAGGAACAACTAGTCTCGCCCAGGCGCAGTTTTGCCTAGACCAGCCTAACTAGCCAAAAGAAATAGCTGATGGTGACCGGTAAGTGCGATAACTGCGACTAATTTGCAAAGTCATCAGTGCTTTGCAGTTAAGTGTCAATTTTAACAACATTGACTTCATTCAGAATGCGATTCACACATCCGAGGGTATTAGCACCTCTCAAACCTTTTTTCTGGTTTTGATTTCCCCGGTGACATTAATGGTACTTTGCTTTCACGTCGCAAAGAGGTTTATTCAAGTGAAACCAACACCCGATTAGCACGCGTACTTCTCAGCACATGTACAAAATTTTATCTTCGTATATCTACGACTGTAAGTAAACAAAAGCGACGAGAAAATAAACGTGCAAATTGGAGGATCCACCCAAACTGTCCAAGGAGGAAGAGTGGCACACTTTAATAGGACAAAGACCCAAAGCTGATCGCTCTAAAATACAAATTAATGATAACATTTAGCATACGAAAAAAACTATGCTAATAAATTTATCCACTTTTATCAAATGAGCGATCAAAATCATGAGCATGATGGTATATTTGGATACAGTTGGACAGATTTTCTCACCTTTTGTGGGTTCTACTTAGGAAGAATTTATAGCATCCAAAAGTCGAGCTGAGCCAACAGGTTTGCTTGACTATCTCCAACCTCGACCTGAGGGGAAAAAGAAGCAGTACGAAACCAGAAAGAGTATAAAATAAAAATTAAAATAAAGGTAAAAAGTAAGTGTGAATAAATTCCACATTATTGAATATTTCAGATAATTTATAGCAAGAAATTGTGTTAATAAAAAATACAAATGGGCCATCGAGAGGCAACTCTCCTTAGAGGGTTATTAAAGCTGTGAAGCGCTAAGAAAACGGAGATGAGGGACAGACGGAAGATGCTGGCATGAAGAGACACAAATGGACCACAGCTGAGATGTAACTACATGAAAGAAATTTTATTATTAATCGGACGATACCAGATCCACTCAGCTGCTGGTTCTGGACCTGTTAATTCTCGTGCCAGATTCTGGTTCTTGTGTGGTGGTTATCCTTCTACCCCACGAATGTAATTATTGTTACCTTTTGGATTTTCATAAATTCAATCAAAACCATAGGTGGCAACAAATGTCACAGTAAATTAAAGGATTTTTAGTACGAAAGAGCTGGTTCGGTGATTATTCTCTTGCATAGCCTGACACGAAAATATTTTTCGTGATAAAATATGACCACCAACAAGCCATTCAGAAGCTTATGACTGCCCCACGCCGTATTTACGAGCTTATGAAATTTTACAGATTCTATCCAGCACGCTTGCTCTAATCGTTGTTAATTATGAGACGGCCCGGAATTTTTATCTCGTTAACAGCGCTAAAAGTGTTAATCAGCGGTTTGATGCATTAATGCATTTTCTAGAAAATTCCCATAAATCTCTTTGGCATAAAAACATAGAAACAACTCAATTACAAAAATATTTAAATTAAAGCGTTTTAAAAAAATGCCATTAAGTCGTACAACTGTTGGAAAATAATTGAAGAATGTATTCCAAGAAATGCAGGTTTTAAGAAAAAACAAGTGAATTCCTCGCCTGGCTACTGAAGTGAAACAAAGTAGATATATTGTCTTCAACACAGTCCATTCCATATTAAGTGGTATACAAAGTTCTCTCGAGTCATTCCAAAATTGCTCAATGATTTTAAGGCAGAAAAAGTCGAGTGAAATGTTTGCTTGTTTACAATAGCCATAGAGTGCATGGATTCCTTTCCTTTCCAGAAGTAACATTTTTTTGAATTTTTACACCCATATAACTCAGCAAAAGAGGGTCTTCATTTCGGTTGGCTCGCTGTTACCGCCTACTATCTAGAACGTTATTCATCGAATAATTGTTGGATTTGTAGTGACTTTTAACTCGAAAAATACCAATAGGGAATACAAACGAAACGAGTGAGCCATGAACTGTATGAAATTTTTAATGATATCAATATTACCTACTTGATACATTTTCCAAATGAACACCGCAAGAACAACAAAAGTAGTTCTTGGAAGACACTGCAAAGGTTATGTGAAACATGGAAAATCTCTTTTACGATTATTAAACTGTTGATCGATATGAAGTTTTGTATTCACATACTTCGCCGTTTCAGGCCAGAATCAACACTAATTGTCCTCAATTAGAACCATTTTCTTCAAATGGTAGTTTAATGTCTGAACCTTGTTGAGTGAAAGCACCAATTTCGTCCCATGTTGCGACGAGGTAATAAACTCGTCGCCTACCTTGACCCTTGCTTTTCAGCTGCTGAGACTTTTCAACAATTGGCTTTTTGAATAGCTGCAAGACGATTCAGGCCTAATTCTGCATAGTCCTTTGCAAGCCGATGTGCAGCTTCGTTTCAAAACCTTCATACCCTAGTATCCACATCAAGGTGAGGTAAGGTGAGAGTATTAAGTTTTTCGATTCTGAAATAGATGAATGAGACGAATGCTTTTAGTGTTGCCATATGACACAGCTGTCCTCCTGCTCACCAAGGCCGAGCAGTGACATTTCAGTACTTTGCCTCTCAGTATTCTCCATAGGCATAGTTTGCATGTATCATCCCCTCGAACTCGCATCCTTTCTTCCGTGTCAAATAAACCAACCATTTGAGTGTTCCTCGCTCCATGCTTAGAACATTTCTTCTGTTTGTTTCGGTCGATAGCGTAATTACTTTTTTAGACTGTCAGCAGACTGTCATATTTTCCCACCGATTTTCTTGTCCTTTTATGAGCGCCGGTGGACCTGCTGGCTAAAGCGTAACTCTTAAGACTTTCTCTTCTTTGAGTGCTGATTCGATTCTTGCAAAGGGCAATTGTACTGCCCAAGTCACTGCAATACATACAATAAAGTTTCATGCCAAGAGAATTGTGATTTACTTACAACATTTGTCAGGTTAAAATTCCCAATCTCCTCTTCCTTAAACATTCTTTCCATCTAAGATGTGCTACGTGCATCTTAGGGTTTTTTCCTGACCCTAGGCAATGCCTTAAAAAAATCAAGTCCTTCACCATACACCTCTTAATTCTGGACCATTGTTATTGCCCATCTATAGCGGCCTCTTGTTTTCTCAAGGCGTCAGCTTTCTTATTCTCATGTATACTCCCATGTTATTTCTCATTTTCCGAGGTATACCGATTTAGATTGTAGTGACAATCCTAGGACGTTAATCTACTACTCTTAAAATAATCTAGAAAAAAGCAAAAGAATCGACAAATTGAATTAATATCGCTGTTTTAATCCTTATAGTTCTTGAAGAGAGGGTCAAAAACTATGAGGGAGTTTAATTTCGCCACACACTCTACTTCAAGCAATATCGATTGCCCGTAATAATATATATATGGGACGATCCGCGTCAACCGGATCAGAGCTACGACCAAAATTAGAAGCAACCAAAAAAATCGACCACGGGCTTATTTTAAAGCTTAGAGCGTCTACTTTCAAATGCCGAGTGCGCCTTTGAAAAATCCAATATGGCGGCTCCAGTATGGCGGCCGGAAGCAGGAGAAAATTCAGGTGTCCAGCAAAAATAACTTGTAAAAATAAAAGTTTGCAACCGATCGGTTCGTTTTTTGGCTCAAACTGTAGCTGATAGACGCCTCTAAAAAGTTGGTGTGGTAGATTGACAAAATCAAAAATGGCGGACCTAATATGGCAGTCGAAATTCCAATATGGTGTTGAATGATTTGCACCAAATTTGGTATACGGTGGTTTTTGGAGTCGCTGATCACGAATCTGAGGTCGTATGTGCAATATTCAAGATGGCGGACCCAATATGGCGGAAAAACTTTTTGAAAATCAACCGATTTGCACCAAATTTGGTGTACGGGGTTTGTGGGAGTCACTGATCACGAATCCGAGGTCAGATTTGCCAAATTCAAGATGGCGGATGAGATTTTCGAAAATCATCAGTGAATTACAGATTTTCAATATATATTTAATACAGAAAATGAAAATGAGTAATCGACTTTTATTTCAATGAGATTACTAAAGCCTAATTAACCGGAACATAGGTTTTGTACATATTTCCTCGTTAGGAATGAATTTACTTCCATCCGATCCATACCTTCTGACCACTCCTTGGTTGTAAAAGGAAAATTTTGTTTCCTTGAACCTGACCCTCCTTTAAGTAGTTCAAGGTATGAACCAGAGCCAGCATTTCTGCCTGATAAAGGCTTGCGTAGCAAGATAGATTTTGACCCTTCTGTGGGATTGATACACCACTGACAGGAATCTTGCAAACCTTTCAAATCTGACCCTCTTGGTCCTGTCCTTGAGAATCGTTAGTTCCCTGATCTCTTTTAATTTGATCCAGGGGATAGATGCAGAAGGCAGATCCAGTGGTGGCAGCCACACGATAGTTTCTGGTGCAGCAGTGGGTTTAGTATGAGAAGCGAAAACGGTTACCTGATATACTTCAGATTACCGCTGGAAAAATCAGGAAAGGTCTTGCCTGTTCAATGGTACATATAATTATTTTCGTACCACATACACCGTTATTAATGTTAACGTGTTCACAGATCTCTACAGTGTGGATCTCTGCTCGGAAAATGTTTGGGACAGCACAAAGGGATTTCAAGATCTTGCGATTTGGAACACGAAGCCCTATGCTTGTTCTCCCTTCCACCCCAGATCCATGGGCTCCTCTTTTGAAGGGTCCATGGATATCAGTCATTTAGGATCACCTGAAATGGCAAGCCAAAATTGTACCTTCATAGCTTAACATCTAAGAAAAATTTTTAATATCTCAAGAAATAGCAGGTGTCCTTCAGTGAAGTTCGGCGTTAGGACTCAACCTGTACAATCTAATGGCACTTACTCCAGCTTCCTCCACCCTCCTGTTTTTAAGGTATTGCCTAAGCCACACAGCATAGCCTAGGCGGGGAGAAATTAGGGAAAAGGAGATTGAGAAAATAGGTTGACAAATGTTGCAAGTGAGCCATAATTTTTGGCATGAGATTACTGTGCAACAGCCCAGTGCCTTCGCAAGTACAATCACTGGTACCCAGATATATGCACACATTTCATGTGTTTCGGACTAATATAACTTGAGATATGAATTTTTATAGTGTGTAGGATTTGAAGAAAATTTGGATTTTTTTCCAAAATATAAAACGGACTATGTACAAAATTAAGAATTATTTTTCAAAATTATGCCGGTCATAGACTTACCTCATAAGCAGTAACATATGTACAAAATTTCAAGCGTGGAATGACCCTATACTAATAGCAACCAGTTCCATTATGTTTAAGGTTTTTGTTAAGTTAACACGTTCCCTGCTACGTGTCGAGCGAACATCTATGAGAGAGTTATTCTCAGTGATTAAAGTCCGGCAGGGAAAGTGTTAACTTAAGACATTCCACCTAACTCATGATTGCCAATATGGATTCCATTCCAAACGTTCAACAGGCGAATTGACGACGTTCATCACCTGTCCTTTTAGCCAAAACCCTAGCATTTGGTCTTGACCCTTCTCTTCTAACTTGAATTTGAGGTTTTCTTTCTTTCCATCCGTGTTACTCTGGACAGTGTCATCTTCAACGCTTAAAATATCAATGCTGACGTACCACACGGTTCTGCATTGTCCCCAAATCTCTTTCTGTTCTTCATTGACGACCTCTTATTTCTTACCTCCAATCTTATTAACAGTTTTGCGGATGACACTACCCTTAATTTCGCGTACTCGTTTTAAATCAGTTGCTAACTCCCGTGGAAGCGTCACCCATAATAATAGAGCAGGCATGGTTGGATCCACTCAACGAAAACATCATTCAAATTTACGCCTGATAGTTTGCGATATGGATTTTGAGGTAAAAATTCCTCCCCATCTAATTTGTAATAGTTTCTTTATGGAATTATTCAAATGATGGGAAATTTGTGCACTATTCATTATGAGTATCTGTGCCGGACAAGTCGATCGGTGCACTGACGATCAATTCGACTTAAACTTTCAAAATGCAATTAAATTGCGGAAATGTTGAGTGATCTCAACATTTCAGAGCTGTGGTTAAATTAGATAAGTCAAAAGTCAACAAAACCATTCCCATAAAAGATCTGCACCTGCCCGGCAGCTATTTTATTTATGTAATCCTCTGACACTTTATAAGCGGCACAAAGATATAAATTGAAAGCACACGACGATTTATCATCGATACTAATTATATAAATACGAAATTCTGAAAGCTTGCTGAGAATACTTGTATTAATGATAATAACAGTCAAAACGAAAACTGGTCTAACCTTTTATTAATATATGTATATGGTAATTATCCAGGTGCACATCCAAACGTTCATTTGTATCACAGTCAATCTAGTTTTATTCTTGAATGCCTTGCAACATCCATGATGATGGCCCATAATGCCAATTCTTTTGCTCCTGTAAACCGACAAGTCGTCGGACTATTCTGGGCATTCTTACTTATTCAACTAACCACAAATACCCTCCTGTGGAGCAGCCGCACAGTTCATCTGGGAGCCTTGGATGGTGAGTACAAAGCGTCCAAGTAATTCATAAATTTTCTTTAGCCCATTTCAATTCTTTGCTGGAGTCCGGACTAAACCACAAATGTGTATTTGAACATTGTTAAAATTCTATTCCCCATCGGCCGTTGCATACCTGAGAGTCAACGCTTTAAGTGACTGCGGACAATAATTATTAGGCATAGAACGCATGACCGAATGTCTCAGAAATGAGGTTAAAAGGCGACCGGTGTCTTGTGTTTCACAAGTTTTCTTCTAAATTATGTACCAGGGGAGCCTAATTGAATTCTTCTTTAGTTTGGTTATTCTTGGCGAACGTTGAGCATATTCATGAAAATTTGCAAACAATCAATTGACCCAAGTTAAATAAATTACACGCAAACATTGTGACTCAATTCTGATTTGAAATTCATGGAGTAGGTGGCAAATTACCGGCCATAATTGTGCACGAGTAGCGGCAGATCTTTTCAAAGTTTCAATTTGCATTGATTGATAATAAAATATTTCTGGAAATGTACTTAAATATTTAAATGCCAGAGGGAGCGTTTGATTCCAGTTACAGTTGACGTCAAATGTAAATTTAGGTCATATCGACTTGGAAAAAATGCCTCCAGTTAAATGGAAAGATTTGTATGCCTATGATTTTCTTCTGTCCCCGTATAAGGAGTTTAAGGCACTTAAATTTTTCTGTTAGACAACATACGATACGCTTGATCATTTTCTGTTAAGTAATAAAAGGGTTAGAATTGAATGCACCAAAAGAGAAATACGTGCTTTTCTGGAAAAAGTCATACCTAGTGGCAGCGTCGTATTGAAAAACGACTCCAAACTTTTTATAGAATAAAATATCAACAGGTATACTGTTACAAGTTTGGCTTTACGGCGGCTTTTTCGTGGTCCGAGAGGGAGTTTATTGAATCACCTGTCAGGGGAAGATGGAGTTAAATTTACAGGCAGATTATTACGGACGGAATGGAAGAATTCTCAAGAGGGCAAGAAGTATGGAATTCGTCGAGAGGATAGTGGGTTTCCTCGAGTGCTCCGGTCGTACTCCGTAGAAGATCGGGAGAACCTAGTGAAGTGCGGGCATGTGAATAATAACTAATAACTTACGTGCACGTAACTATTGAGACGCGGCGCACAATTTCACTGCTCCCTCCAGGACACTGCTTAAATAAAACGCTTGTTGATCTAACGCACATTTATTTCACATCAAAAAAAATCGCTAATTCACAAAAATCGTTACTTCTTCCTAAAAGGTTCACGAGTTAAAAGCAACAGAACTCAGTCCCGCATTTTTCAGAGTTTTTTATTCTTTACCGCTTTTCAACAGTCCCGTAATACCGTAATCCGTTCTTCTCTCTTTCTATTTGTCTCTGAATATTTTTTTTCTTATTTTTATACCCAACTGTCTAGGCTGCCATCTCTGCTGTAGTAGGAGAAACCAAATGTTACCTCAGTGTCACTGAACTGGCTAGAGGGTAAGCCAGTTCCGTCAGCTGGCAGATGTCAGAAATGAATTTTATCTGCACTGTCTGTCGCAGCTAAAAGCTGGTGCAACAATATAATTTATTTATTTGTGAATCCTTATAAAAAATTAATGATTGAATTAAAATTTGGTGCAAATCGGTCGATTTTCAAAAAATTCGTACGCCATATTGGATCCGCCATCTTGAATTTCGCAAAGCCGACCTCAGACTCGTAATCAACGACTCCAAAAACCCCGGTATACCAAATTTGGTGCAAATCGGTTGATTTTCAAAAATTCGGCTCCATATTGGATTTTTGACTGCCATATTGGGTCCGCCATTTTGGATTCTATCAACCTACTACACTAACTCTTTAGGAGCATCTATCAGCTACAGTTTGAGCCAAAAAACGACCCGATCGGTTGCGAACTTTTATTTTTACAAGTTTTTTTTGCTGGACATTCGGTTTTTCTCCGGCTTCCGGGCACCATATTGGATTTTTCAAAGGCGCACCCGGCATTTGAAAGTAGACGCTCTAAGCTTTAAAATAAGCCCTTGGCCGATTTTTTTGGTTGCTTCTAATTTTGGTCGTAGCTCTGATCCGGTTGACGCGGATCGTCCCATATATATATATATATATATATATATGCCATATTGGATTATAACTGATAGTATACAATTCCAGTCTTACAATTTTTGTATTGAGCAAAACAATTCTATATCTATTTTGTAATATAACAAAAGACCTTAATAAAATATCGCAGGAAATTGAAGATGCTTTTAATGAATTTCATTTTGATACTGTACGAAAATGTTCAGAAGACAGTTTTGATATCCATGATGGCGACATCGAAGATAGTGATGGGCACATTATCACACCAGGAAATAGATCTATTCGTAAAATAATTTCAAGCGATTTAGAGAGTAATTTGGAAGATTCAGGCAGTGATGCCGATGAGTGGCCACAAAACGATAAGGACATATGTTTAGAAGAATATCAACGAACTTCAGGTGTAAACGTTATACCATAGAATGTGTCCGAAGTGATGCAATTGTTTTTTGGAAATGATTTACTTGAATTATTCACAACAGAAACTAACAGGTATCGCATTCAGGTTTTACACAAATAAAAAAGGAACATAAAACTGCAAAATGGATTGATATGACTGTACAAGAAATGAAAAGGTTTTTGGGTTCACTGCCCCATCAAAGGCAAGTACGTAAAGGAACTATGTATGATTATTGGTCAACTTTGCCATACATAGAAACACCTATTTTTTCAAAAACAATGAGTCGTAATCAATTTATTGAAATATGGAAAATGTGGCACTTTTGTAATAATGATATGATGATTGATAAATCAGATAGGTTGTTCAAAATTATAAATATTACAAATTACATGGAAAACAAATTTCGAACTGTATACACGCCAAAGCAGCAGTTATCACTTGATGAAGGTATTATGACGTGGTGTGGTAAATTATGTTTTCGAACTTACAACCCAGCAAAACTTACAAAATATGATATTCTTCTTCGTATGATTTGTGAAACTGAATCGGGATATATTTGCAATTTTAAAGTGTATTCAGGCGCTGGTACAAAACTGCAACAAACGATTTTCTCACTTCTATCGCCATTCTCGGGCTTCAACCATCATGTTTACATGGACAATTATTACAATAGTGTAAATACAGCTGAGGTACTCCTAACTCAAAATATAAGAATTTGCGGAACTATGAGGTTAAATTTAGAAATTCTGATAGATTTAAAACGAATTAAAATGAAAGAAGGTGAAACAAACTTTCGATGAAGAAATGACGTTCTGTTACAACTTTGGCAAGCTAATAAAAGGAAAACAGTTAAGAAAACAGTTGAGATTGTTCAACAATACATTCGGCAAAAATGATAGATATCACGACTCGGTCAGGAAAAGCAATACACAATCCTGAACCTGCTGTAGAGTACAATAAATTTATGAAAGGTTTGATTTGATTTGATCCACCAGATAGGCTTGCACAAACTTGTCCCAATATCCCAAAAAATATCCTCACAGACAATGTAGAGTCTGTTTTTCGAATAAAAAAACTGGATATGCTCGCTATATTTGTAAAAGTTGTGGAGTACCATTGCACAAACTTATATGTTTCGAAAGATATTACACTTTACATAAATACATACTAAATTTTACAAAATACTATTTTATGTCACTTGAATTAAAATAAATGAATATTAATTAATTCATCACTAGTTTATTTTTTTCAATGTTTATAAATGCTTAATTGTTGTCTATATTTGAGAACTTCACTAGTTGTCGCACAGAACAAATGCGCGGTGGATAGCTTATATTCAGTTGCAATTCGTGCAGTCGGTAATGTGTTTAGAAAAATAGAAAGTTAGTTTGTATATTTGAGAATACAATTAAAAAATTATAGACAAGACTTTACCACGGGAGGGACTCGGAAGACTTGGAAAGAGCAAGCGGTAGAAGTCCAGATTTAATTACAGGTAAGTAGTGCTTTATCCTTTTTAATATTATATTTTCTTAATTAAGAAAAATTAAGAATAAATTCCTAGAAAAGCACGCTGCTTAGTTCCGCGACCACATTGGGTTTATTTCATGTAAATATCAGTGATTAAAGTATTTTTTCCTGGATAATCTTTAAATGATCGAAGTAGTGTTTTCGTGAAATTTTTTTTATCCAATTTTGAGTTCGTGGACTCAGTAAGAAAACCACATGGCGCCCATAAGTCTTTGGAGCCCCGATCCACCTCCAGCGCTGGCCGGGAAGTTTACGTGCCACAGAAAGCACGTAACAGATTTCCAGCCATCTGTTCAGCATTTATCTAAAATCATGGTATCTTGCAAAATATTTAATTACGTCAAATCAAGTTCAAAACATCATTTCTCACGTTTTCCACCTGCAAACTGAATGCTTTTTTGCAGATGCACCATTTACTGGAAACATTTTATCAGATCCTTGCTAGTGCGATTTGTACGTGAGGAAAAGAGAACTAACTGTGCGGTGAGTAGTAATTGATTTTCTCATGTTCAAGATTATGTTAAATGAGCGGAAATAACTTAAATCTTGATGCAACATATTCCTGGGTTGCAAGGAACATGCGTCAATGTCAGGGCGGTTCAAGCAGCTTGCCTAAGAGACATTTTAATGGAATTTGCTCCTGACCAATTGCCTGCAAACTGTTCAGGATATTATCCTCAGAGTGATGATGAAAAATAATGATGTAGATAGTGTAGCAATCCTTGGAGTTGGGAGAAATTTATAAATTAGGTGGAATTCGTCACAGCCGAAGTTTATATCAGACTTCCTGCTTACGGAAACTTTGAGGTATTATTATGGGGGCGCTACATTAGAGTTGAAATGTCATCGGGATCACTGAAGGTAGACATACTATCCAAACTATTAATAGGAAACTGTTTATAAGTTTAATGCATCTTTTTTAGTCTTCATAAAATTTTATTTGTGTATTAAATGGTTAGTGGTCTGTTGTAAAATGGTGACATATTTCATAAAAATATAAATGATAAAATGGGTATAAAATTTTAGTAAATTAAACGATAACAAACTAAAATATTCACGTAACTAAATTGCCAGCATCCTGCATGAAATTAATTGGAATTTCAGTTATTATACGTATATGCGCAGTTCTGGATGATGATTTTTGATATAATTACAACTGGTATATAGCGGAGGGCCATAATACATACAGTAGTATTACGAAAGATTTTATCGGATCTATTTCTTAAAGAATTTATCAGTCTAAATTTTCTGTAATTCTCAGAAGTGACGTTGGGCGCCACGTGGTTTTCACAATTTACACTTTACCCGCCGGAGACCACGAACTCAAACCAAAAACGAAATAAAACAGATCTAAAATCAAAAAAACACTGTTTGCACTGTACGTTCTTTTAATTTTTCGAAATTCACTCCTTAGAAGAACACAAACTGGAAGATTTTAAACTCTATCACAAGGGGCAAATTGTGCGGCACTTTTTCGCAGGCACACAAAAATTTTAATTTGAACTAAAAAATCAAATTGAAAGGAAAAGGGCTACTTAGCTTTATCCTTGAAGCTCAGAGTTCCTTTACTCTATCCCCGATCCAACCCCCGAGTTGCTTTCACTCAAGGCTTCTTGGGTTTTCTCGGCCCTTTTATCCTTCTGATACGACATTTCCATTCTTTTTCCTCCGGCAACAAACCATACAAAAAATTCGCCACGATTTCTTTCTAACCTTTTCTTCTGTGTTCTGCAACTTTTTTTCTTTTTCCCTTACACAGTTTTTGTTTTGCGGACCAACTCTGCTTCAACACTTCTTCACTCACAAGCTTGTTCTGGCCCTTCCTCTTACGTTTCTCGCTTCACCAACCGAAGTCATTGATGTTTTGCCAGATGTTTTTGATTTCCTGAATCCCATTTTGAAAATTTCTGGCATGGCGTCGTCGGTTATTTTCAAAATTTGAATTTTTGATTTTTTGCGTAAAATTTCGATATTTGTTAAAATTTGATATTCGATTATAGATATAGGAGCCAGGTTTTAGTTTCGATGGGGCTTCGGGTTACGGAAAAGCCAATATAGCAGACTTGCCGAAGAATTTGAGTTTATTTTCTATTTTTGCGTTTTCCGTTTGTGTTATGTGCGTTGGTTTCATTTAGCAAGTAGACTGGATCCGGTAGGTATATCACACAATTTGAAAGTATATCTTCTATTTATTAAACACCCTAATCATTTCTTTCAGAACAAGGTAAAACCCGCATTGTCCGCGCTGCCGAATTCGCCTTACATCTCAATATTTGCTATGTAAGAAGAAATTCTTATTTCCAGATATAAACCCTAATCCCATCTTATGAACTAAACAATTTCTATCCCTTATACCAACTATGATCACTAATCCATTTACAGTAATACTATTCCCTACATCCTAGAACCAATCTACTCCATTACATCCCATCTATTCATTATATTCTGTTTTAACTTCAATTTAATCGTTATGCCTTTCTTTTGCAGTCTTGTTTCTTTAATATTTTCCCACTTGAAGACTTTGACTTGGTTTTCTTCGCAAGTGGTAGGTAATATCCCAATTTTGTGTGTGTTTGTCTGTACGCATTATCAGCGGATGACAGTGTTTGAGTGTGAAAGGAGAAAATATCAGGTGAATTTTCCAGATTCTAATCCACAGGTTTGTAGCCAGTAAAGGACAAGACTTAGAGGAGAGTTAAACCATCGAGAAAACGTAAGCCTGATAGCTCCGCCTCTGTAAAACATAATAGGAATTTCTTTGAAGGTTCGGCTTATCACTGGAGAGAGAGAGAGCAAAAGATGGCACAAACACGTATTGCGTTCTCTCAGGCTGTCCGGACGAAGGCCCAATATGTACTGTAACATACCGTAGTTTGTAAGCAATTATACCCGGATATGAAAAAAAAATTTACATATATAAGAATTAAGTTTATTTCTTTTTTCCTAAATATGATAAAATAAGTGGGGGCGCTTATGAGCATTTCGCTCACTGTACAAAAGGAGTAAATTATGAAAAAATAAGGAAGAGTGAACAAGACAACACATTAGGTAAAAAAATAAGATAAAAATT
The DNA here is from genome assembly GCA_006980735.1 of Dasypogon diadema. Lineage (NCBI taxonomy): Eukaryota > Metazoa > Arthropoda > Insecta > Diptera > Asilidae > Dasypogon > Dasypogon diadema. The sequence continues at coordinate 3,344 of QYTT01087704.1, read as the reverse complement.
ATGAATGATAATTTAATTGACATTACATTTGGAGGCGTGCTGCTAAGATGACAAGCAAATAATCCATCATTACTTTCTTAAATATGATGGCGTTGGATCAGAGCTGGAAGCTCATTTCAAAGTCGTGTTCTATAGATTTGTTAATTTTCGCAGTCATTCAAAAATCCTGAATAGTTATTTTAATTTCGAATTTCCAAAACTTAATAATACGCTTCATTTGTGTTATCATTTTTTTAACAATTGCAATTGGAGCATTTTGTCTCTAAATCTCATGCCAATTTTCAAGAGTTCATTAAATTCACGGATTTATCTAGTATCTAGTATATTTTACAGTGCAATAGATGCATCACAACTTTTCACCCTGTCGATCGATAAAATGCAAAACATGATAATATTGCATCTTGCATCCTTTCAACTCTAGAGTATCCTTCATTATTCTCCCAATAACTTCCACGTAGAAATTGTTATTTGCCTTCTGAGAGTTGCACACAAACTGTGCCAGTAACGAGTGCTACAGGAGAGGCTGTGAAAATATGTCATGACAACAATTTCGATATAGCCATTTCCCGTAATCCCCGTATGTTTGGAAATAACGATGAATTGACAATAAATTTCATATATACGCGAGACCTTATATTCTCATGGTAGTAAGATGAAACTTAGGAAACGTATTTTCTTGGGTTATATGATGCAAAACACAATTTCTCGTAGAAGAAAGCTGATGCTGTCATTGAGTGCTCGAGTGAAATATAACAATATCACCCACCCTGTGCGCACATATACCCTTGTGGAGAGTTTTCATTCAGTATAATTTCGGGTCGGGTACCAATTCCCAAGGATAAAGTAACGGAAAGCTCTGGTCGTAGCCCGAGATTTTATGTCTTCTTAAAAGTGCCGAGTGGTGTTTAAATTCAGGCAACACTACCAGGGTACATTGTAACAGCGGGGCTCCATGTATTCAGTAGATATACGGCTGAGTGGATGAACTTTAGACGGAAAAATCAATTTATTACGACTTTCTTGTAAATTCCGTGCATGTATTCGCTTTTATAAAGCGGATTACGACTATAAAACAAAGTTCTTTCTGGGAATGCTGTTTAAACAGTTTTACCCAGAGCTAAAGTCGCAACCCAGTTGGCCTTTACAGCCAAATCGAGACATTCGTTTCCTTATACTGCCAATTGATTCATTCGGCTAACATGAGAATCACATTTAAAGATTCCATGAAATGAAGAACACAAGTGACCACCCGCTCAACAGAACCCATATCAATCAACCTGATGGAGTTTAACCCTTCAATGAATGGCGTCCACAGATCTTAACCCAACAACTTGACAAAGTTGTGAACTTTAAATAGTATCGAGTGAATTGTATAGTATGATTCGTAAGGGGAAGCGTAGGGAGGACAAGGACCCATTCTTACATAAACTTTTGTGTTAGGACGTTTCTTTTTATAAAAATGTCGACTTCCTTAAGAGAAGGGGATTTATAGATGAACCAACTGGCCGCCAAACGAATATTTCTTGGTCCAGACAGTTTTCTATTTTCAGATTCCCTGCGAAGAATGACAAAGTCTTAAAGTTTTGTAATGGATTAAAATTATCTGAGGAAATTTTTGCGAAAACACTTTTAACAGTTCCTTCAAGAAAAATATCCCAGCTAACTTCAAGTCAAACTTCGAATTTTTAGTTTGTGTCTATTCAGATCTTTTTGAAATAATTTTAGTCATAACATATAAAGGATTTTATTTTTTAAGCCTGTTTTAGAAAGATATATGTCGATTTCGCACAAACGGTTACTGAATAACATTTCTGAAGTTATAGCCCTCTTTATGTAAAACAAAATTTTAGTAAGCAGAATTTAAAACAAATAAAGGAGCTCATAAACCAAGACAAAAATTTCTTAAAGAAATTTAACCTTTCTTTCATTACAAGTATTTTACCCATCATCGGAAATCAGCATTTTAAATTTTGCAACTGATTTTGAATAAGTGAACACGACCCACTAAGCAGATAAATTGAGGTTGAAACCAAGCACCAATAAGTACTGAGAGGCAATCGCCGCACATAAGTCATTTTATTGTTTCTAGGAATTTATAAATTCAAAACAAAATTGTTAAAGGTAACATTCCGTGAACAGGTATTTTTCCATTACAATGTGTTTTATGCAATATGCGTTGGTAAACAGGTACAAACACGCATACCAAATATTCCAGTTGAGCCCATCATTTACTTTAGTGTCATTCGATTAATCAATTTCAAAGAGTTATGACAGTGATTCTACAGAGATTTTTAAAATTTTGATTGTGCATTGAGAGAGCTTAAGGTAAGTGCTTACTATATAAAAGAGATAATATGATTAGCGCAAATGTCTAGTTTTTTTCTCGAAAGGTGGATTTTAAAAAGGCTGCAATATCCAGTGTTTGTGTATGTTTGTTTTAAGAATATTTTTTACCGTGAACCTGCCCTAACACCTTTCGATTTTTCTCACATTTAGATGCCAAGAAGTGCCAAGAGGTCAGATATTTTTTTTCAGAAACCATGTCCGTCCAAAGAAAAGACATGTTCGCCATCTGGTGCGAACACAATTCCCTGGAGCTAAAAAACGCCTGAAAATAATTTATAAGTTAGTTTTTTGCAACAAGAGGAGGAAAATTTTACAATCATTGATGAAAACGAATTAAATATTTCTGACGAAAATGATATGTGGGACGATGAAGAAAGAAATATACTTTTAATTAAAAATTTGCGAAAGTGGGCTTTAGATTGCCGGATTCCTCATTCATAAATAAACGAATTATTGAAAATTTTAAAACTATTTGGAGCCAACTTACCATCCAACAGTAGGACATTGTTAAAAATGCCAAATACAATTAATATTGCTCCTATGGGTACAGGTTATTATTGGTACTATGGAATCGCAAATAATTTGAAGTTACTCTTTAATGACCACCAGGATATTCAACAAATAAAAATTCTTAGTCTTGTTTTTAATATCGATGGCTTACCACCATTTCCAATACTGAGTTCTGGCCTATTCTATTCAACCTTTTTGAAATTAAGCAAATTAAACCTATGGTTGCAGCTTTGTACTGTGGTAAAGGAAAGCTCCCATTGCAGCAGTACTTATCATCTTTGGTCGAAGAACTCACAAATTTATTGAACAGTGGAATCCTAGTTAAAAATGAAAACAATGAAATCAAAATAAAATTTTTTGTGTGTGAAACTCCAGCTGAAAATCGTGTCTATACCAGCTAAGTTTCCAAAGTCACCATAAAGTGCCGAATGGCTGAATAAGGTAACATGTGGTACCTTATAGTAAATTTTGCTACTAGCAAGTGTATT
>QYTT01087703.1:37982-51400 GCA_006980735.1 Dasypogon diadema | reverse complement strand
AACAAAGTAACAGTAACATCAAAGAGGAATACGCGTGAATTTCACTTTGCAGAAAAAATGTTACAACCCTCTACTCCATTATAGATATAAAATAAAATATACAAAATTAAAAATACAAATTTAAATATTCATTATTGATCTTCTATGCTGATCAGGGGCGGCTCGCCTAATGGGGCCACCGGGGCCAGGCCCTACCAAGAATTTGGAAAGCATAAAAATTAGAAATTTTCAAGTATTCACATATTTGGAAATAAATATTCCCATTAAAATTTTGTAACCCACGATTGAAAATTACAATTTCCCAGAAAAATTCATTCATAATTATGCGTGCCTCTTTCCCTGCGGCTATATGGTATTTGCATGTTACTATATTTTAAACAGCATGCGTAAGCTGCTACATGCTGCAATACATCTACCAACCCCATTGTTGTATGTTCATGCCGGACAAATGCCAGTGGTGTGGTGGGTAGAGTACGTGGTTGACTGCCGAATGGGCCAGATTAATCTGGCCCCAGAAATTGAGATCTAATGCAAAGATAAGTGAGGGAGGGAAAACAAATTTCTCGTTTTATTGTAGGAAAGTATCTCATTTTTGGAGCCAGCTGAGCGTGGCCCAGGGAGATATGAAAATGTTTAATACAGTGGGACCTGAAATAATGACATTGATTTCGGCAAAGCTTTAGAGTAAAATTTTAGAACAATCGTGTAATTAACGAAATTCAAGACATCAATATCAGGGACAGTTTTCTTTAGTGGCTTAAAATTAATAATTAAGAAAGGGGATTTTTACCTTGTGATATTAAATTAATCACAAATATTCCTGCTATATGTAAAATAGACAATTTTATGAATTTTTTTAAACTTTAGAAATATTTTTTATATTGCTAAAATATTTATGAACACTTCATAATTTTATTAAAAATTAATAGCACTAAGACATTGTTGTTAGCAAAATGTGTCGGCGTCTAGTTCCTATAGTGACCAATTGGAGAGAGTTTTCATACGATAAACCAAAAAAAACTTGAACAAATGCATAAATTTCAGAAAATTTCTCGACCTCAAAAAAGTAATGATCATAATAAGCTGTACCAGGACCATATATTATCCTTTCATCTTCCTCGTAGAATCATGTTTTCATTTGATTTATTTTGCGGGCAATTTTACCCTCTAAATGTGTGGTGCGCGTCTCTCCCCCACCTCGCTCCCTTAGTAATATGCAGTATCTGCCAAGGTCTTGTATTGATGGTCAATAGCAATATGTAGTAACTGCATCATTACTAAAAACTGTAAGATAATTTTTTGCTAACTCACAATCTTCAATGAATATCTGTTAGATACTCATTTCAAAAGCCTAAAGGCTGTTCTAAATCTAAAGGGGAATTAATTTTATTTATAGTCTGTGCACGCGGTCATATAATTGCGCGATCCTTCCTCGACTTATCAAAAATAATCCCAGAAATTTCGAGTTATTAACCAGGTTCCCCTTGTGTTTTTGAAATATATTTATGTATATATATTTTTTTTGAATAAAGAAGTAAAATGTAAGTTAAAGGAGCATATGGTTCGTGGCATTAAAAACGAGTAAAAGTTTAATTCATTTCTATGAGAAAACAATAATTGTGCTTTTAGTTTAGGATTTACATTTCACTGCAGGTTAAATCTACACTTCACGAACTACACACGAACCCTTGTCAGTGTAGGCTATGAAACCAATCTCGTAATATTATATGTTAATATTATAACTTATTTGCTAATATATATGTTATATAAGTTGTTTAAATGACTTGCAATTAAATAAGTTTCGCGTTTTACATAGTAATTCAGCTTAAATGCCATTGAAATATATATTATTCATCTGACTTTTTCCATTATTCATCTGGCCCCACCTGCTACTTTTCCCACGAGCCGCCACTGATGCTGATAATTTGTTATTCTCATCGTTGGGTTTATTTAATCGGTACTTAGTTCAGTACGGTCCAATCATTTCCGGATTGACCCATCTATAGTCTTACATCATTTTATTAGCTTTTGTATACCTGTGGCGAAAAGTGTGAAAGTTTTCTCTCAAAATACTCTAAAGGAACGGACTTGACTTCATGATTGGTGGTAAATCTGCTTCCTCTGAATCGGACTTCAATTGTGAGAATAAAAAGTAATTGCTCGGAGATAAGTCTGAGCTTCAGGATGGATGGGGAATTTCTTTAAAGCCGCACTCATTTACAACTGCGTTTGAAATCATTGTAAACGGGTTTTTCGTGACTTCAAATTTGTTGGTAAAAATAACACATGCCTGAGTTAATTTGGGGTTTTATTAGCCTACCTACCTAACCTCTAAAAATTATATAATTATGATCTAACTGGAATGCAATTGGAAAACTAGTTCTACTTATCTATCCTATTTCTCGACCTTCTCTGGTCGGCGTGTTAGTTGTCCCCGTCGCTGTAACCTTCCGTCCGGACACCTGGTTGGCACAATCACCTCCTCAATTCGGATAAAATCGGAAACGACCCGTAGCATCTCCATATCCAGCACAGTGGCGTCCTTCCAGAATGAGGGTGGTTTCACAGAAACTCTCCACTCTGTGGGAAAGTGATGCGGCAGCATCCTGGCAATCCTTGAAAGACAACTTCTCATTTGACTTGTTCATTTTTGCACACTTAACCCGCGAAAGCTGGCCACTCACACAAACTTTACTTCGCGCAACGTACACGACTTTAGTAACCTAATTAGTAAAAATAGGCCCCCACATGCGGCATAATTTTCACAATCCCGAAAATCACTTATACTTAATAAATAATAAAACCAAATAAAGGTACAAAATAAATATTCGGAAATTATTCAACAAGAAGGAAAAACTCGAAATCGCCAGCCAAGGCGAATAATTAACAATAACACGTGAGACTTCTCTACAGCAGCTGATGCACTCTGCAGGTAGAAAGGCTTCTGCACTAGAATGAGTAGGATTTGCTTCCTTTGTGTTTCTGGGTCACGTGTCGCGGTGCTCGAGCTAAGTCGGTGAGTTCTCATTGTCGAATGTGTTTCTTGGTTGGGGTGGTCAGCTTGTTCGGGATCAACAATTGCGGGTTTAGATGTTGATAGCTTCCACTACAGTCGCCGGAAAAAACTCGAACTATAAGTGGCGTGTACATTTGCTACACAAATCAAATACGAAAATGTTGGCAAACAACTTTACGTGGCCTGGAAAAATAAGCAATAATCGATCAGCTCGTAGATGCCGCCACACTGCCCTTAACCTGCTTACAAATAGAGAGCTAAGCCCTCAGACCTTTCCGGTCATCGCTCGTACTGAGCCCGAGCAGATATACTGCCCTTAACCTGCTTACAACTAGAGAGCTAAGCCCTTAAACGTTTCCGTTCAGCACGCGTACTCAGCCCGAGAAGGTATCCTGCCCTTAACCTGCTTACAACTAGTGAGCTAAGCCCTTAGACCTTTCCGCTCAACACGCGTACTCAGCCCGAGCAGGTGTACTGCCCTTAACGTACTTACTCTAGATAGCTAAGCTCTTAAGCCCGAACAGCTTGCCTGCTATTAACCTACAAACAGTGGATAGGAAGATGATTGACTAGATGGCCGAACAAGCCTTTCACTTCTAGTTCTCTGGAATATGTTTTGCATCGGAGTGGTGGGAAGGAAGAGGTCTAAACCGGATGACTTGCCTGGTCAGATCGCAGCTTATATGTTCTCATTTCTAATTTGTCGGGCGAATCGCAGTGAGAATTTAGTTACTGCCAGAGAATTCTTATCCAGGGAAACGACGTTCAAATCCTCGGTCACACCGTACTTTTTTCTTTGCCCCTTGAATATTATTCCTTTTTATTAAGGAATTCCTCAATTGTGGAAGAGGGAGTTCATAAAAACGCTGAAAGTATGTTTATTTCCCAGCCGGTAATTTCACTTTGTTAGAACCCGAATATATAGCACGATGAGAATTGCATGATAAACGCCATATACCAGTGTTAGCATGTTATAAAAATTTCGCAAAGTATGAAAATAAAATCTTATTACACTTTACTGCGAAAACAGGATGCATCCATTGTAAAATGAAAAACGCTGTTAGTTTCCAACGAACAGGATATATAAAATACAAAATGGTGATCATTTATTGCTTGACCTATCTTTAAGAGTACACTACTCCGTAACCTATAGAGATTTTTGCGATTTATAGATTCTATTATTATTGTACAAACAGTTCCATATCTGTAGGCATTTCGTCGTTAAAACATGCACACACGTTATGAAGGCCCGGTTCCTTTGTGAGCGCTGTCTTCTCTTCTAATCGTGGATCCACTCAGAGTACTTTGCATCAAAAGCACAACTTTCGCGTCTAAACTAATTTCTAAGTTCTGTTTCACCCGTTATGATTTTATCGCCACGAAGACTATCTCGGTCGTAAAGATCCGACACCGTTCGCTTATCAAACAAGACCCATTTCAACCTTTTACATCACTTGTCTCGAAATTAGTAACTGTCCAAAAATTGTTTACAACATTGTTTTCAGCAATAGTAATTGCTGGTTCCTTTCTCAGGAATCATTTCCTGAGTTCTTTTCGGAAGCGTGAAATCGTCTCGAGCTGGATTTACCCAAAAAGCGACGTAGACAAAACCTAGTGTCGATCGACTACTTATTTGTTTCGCTATTTAAATTCAACATTGAAGTTATGTCCTAGCTAGTGTGCAGTCCTTTTGGTAAATTAAAACTTAAACAACCGATACATGTAAAAAACATAATTTTGTAACTGTAATTGTACTAAATATATAAACTATGCAACACACGATTTAATAAAAACAATCACTTTTTTGTTCATTTGATCGGTTTTTATAATATATATTATAATCCATAGATGTGGTATGTTTCTCTCTACACTTAACGTGTATTGAAGCTGATATTTTTACAAAGCCTCCTGCAAAGGCAGGATAGGCCACAACTTTCATATACACTGTACGTGTGACTCAAGAAGTAAGCCGCTCGCATTATGCTTATCTGAGAGTTTTAATCTTATCTGACGTTTCTGAAACGTTAACATATAGGTCTTGAGCAGTGAGGACGTACATCCTGCTGTAGCGGCTCAGTAGGCTTAAGTTTTTTTTTTTTTTTGATACGTCGGTTGTTTCTCGGAATAATTGTGTTTTTATACTTTACGTGTATTATATCGTACTACTTTATGGCGTTATTATACCCTAAAGGGGTGAGAAGAATTGTAAAGTTTTTCAGTGTTTAGACAACAAGTTGAGATGTTTTAATAAATATATGAGGTAGTATTAAATATAACGAGTGATAAAAATTAGTATCGCACATCGGAAATGGTAGAAAATATAAAAAGTTTCAGGTCAAGTACTGATTGCTTACATGGGAAGTTTTGTGAGAAAAAGATCAGTCAGCGAGAGTCCAATGACGTTTTAATGTAAATGGAGGGAGTGTCAGCTTTCAAATTTGAAACAATTTTTGGACAGTGGATAAAAACCTTTTTTACATAAAACAATAAAAGCATTTAATTGCGCCAATTGTCAATAGAAATATATTTTAAAAAATTTAGCACTAAATTATTAAAATCGTTCAAAAAAGACTAGTTCAACAAAATCGAAATTTGTTCTCACTAATTAATGGATTTGTCTTGCCTGGAAAATGTCAAATAAATTTTTAAGTGTACAAAGGATAGATATATAAAACAATACATCTATCTATTTTTTCGTCTTATGTTTAATGGAAAAAATTTTAGTTCAGTACTATATTTTGAGTTTGGGAGAGAGTTATATTTTGAAGTACTTTTGGTATCAATATCTAGTATGCGTTTCTGTGGAAACGCTCCATCTATTTATATTGTGATATCTATGAAGGAGTCATTGAAATTATATATATATATATATATATTTTTTTTTTTAATTTGAAGCAAATCGAGTAACGTTGCATTAATGTAATGGAAAAAATTATATTATATTAATAATTGTTTTTGTAGGTTGCTGGATATGCGGCTACATCTCTTCACTCTTTTGATAATGAACATTCATGTAAGCAGCCTCGAATCGGTCTTCATATAGCTGCTCATGACGTTACGTATATGGGCCACCTGTTGCTTGCAGTGGATAACTTAGGGCAAATATATTGTTTTAAAATCCCTCAAATATATCAAGAGCAATGCGGTAAGTAATTGAATTAAAAAATACAGTTTAAGGTTACTGAAATTTAAAAATAGTAACTATAGTATTAATAAATTATAAAATCGAAAAAACGCGTGAAATATTTTTTGCTACACAGTGGAATGTTGACCGTTAATTATTAATATAGCAGTAAAGTTTTAAAATTTAGTTCCTTAATAACATGCAGAAGCAAAGCATTTCGAAAAAGCAAAAGTATTAGGTCAGATTCGGAAATTTTTTAACAATGTAGATAGTTTTTCCTATATTTTTTTAAGGAAAGGAGTTATTAATGTAGTTTTATGGAGGAAAATGATGGTAATGTTTCTTGTTTGGGACTTTTTGAGGAGTTTCAAAATTTTGATTTTTTTACATTTATTAAAGTTTCCTGGCCATAAAATGGAAATGAAGAATATCGGAATCAAAATGACTGACAGTCAGCAAAGGACTCAATTGCTTTTTTATTTATTATTTCTATATTAAAAGTGAGGACTATGGGTATTACCGAGATATTATGTAAATAAGTGAGAAGGAAAGTTATCAGAAACTCTTGTTTCTTAGTAGTCAAGATGTTTCACCTTGGCCCTTTGTCGGTCGGTTTATGTACCGATGCACCAAAGTCTTTAATAAATTCCTGAAAGAAGAACAGGGTTAATAATTAAATAAATGTAAAACGCGTCCACACTCTTCGAGTCCAAACTAAAGACTAATTTATTGTTGCACAATTAGAATACTTAAAACGAGTTGAGCTTACACCGAAAAGTGTCCAGCGAGCATTTCGCACGATTGCGGCAGTCACGTTGATAACAATTTTACCTTTCAGGTAACCTGAGCGCATTATTCGTGGAAAATGCTTGTTGCTTAACATGCCATGTATGCAAAAGTTCATGGAAATCTGCTTGTTTATAAATTTGGCTAAATAAATGAATTATGGTTGAATTGCAGTCTTAATATTTTAACATTTCTTTTTCGACTGTAATTTTATCCTTAATTCTGATCTATGCTACTGATCTTAACAGAAAGTATTAATAATTTCTTCTATTTTCCCTTACCGTTTTAATTTTTTCAAAGCCTTCTTAAATGTTGCAACAACTCGTTCTCCCTGCTCTTTTGATTGTAGGCGAAATGGTGCTGTTTTAATATGTGTAACCGCATTTGCTGAGCAAACATTTTTGCTATAGCTTATAAACTGTGATCCATTGTCCAGGATTAGTCACAGTGTTTTCGGGTTTTTAATTCTTTATTTCAATTTAATAGAATACAAGTAAGCTAAACTAGCGATTATACCTATCTAGGCCCTAATACAAAAGTCCTAAACGTAGCTAGCTTAACTAAGGAGAGTATTTCGTTAACCATGTACTACCATAAGCGGGAGAGGAAGGAAGCAACGTTCCATTATCCATATACTAGCCCAGGTTTCGTTATTCACGTACTACCGTAGATGGGAGGGGAGTGACGTTCCCTTATCCCCATACTATCATAATCAGAAAAGAAAAGGAATGACGTTCCGTTATCCGCATACTACTGTAGCAGAAGGGGAGGAAGTGACGTTCCGTTATTCCCATACTACCTTTGGCAGGAAAGAGAGGAAGTGGCGTTCCGATTATCTACAGACTACCGTAGCTGGCAAGGTCAAACCAGTTCAGATATAAGCAGAGCTACTGGAAATCCTGGGATCTGGACGTTTGGGTACCTTGGGACGAAATGAGGTGCCGATAGTTCCAAGCTCTGGCTTATATGCATTTCATTAAATTCTTCTTGCAAATTACACGTACAAGGGAAATTTCAGTAGTTTGTTCGGCGGAATCTGGGTTCTAATGTCGACCCTCCTGGCATTTTTTCCGTACTATTTACATCAGATGCACAAATTATCTGAGATATGGGCCTAAAAGGTTCATTACAACTGTTGATTTTGATGTAATTGAATGTGTAGGGATTATATCAGGCCATTTTGTGTAGGCGTCCACTACTATAAAAAATGTAGTTTATATGTATGTGTATTAACCGTTGAAATACTGGACAGCGCGATTGTGCTCCTCCTGATCATTGTCGAAAAGTGCAAGTGAATATAGCACTAATTTCGCTTATAAATAATTTTTTAAATACTTTTTCTTCTTATCGGTAATTGACAAGACGGTGAATAAAGAAACTCCCATTCCCTCATTTAAATCATCAGCGATAACAATAATGAAATAACTGAAATGAATAAGTGTTAAATCCGATTGTAAAAACGTAGTTGCTGATAACTTTTTTTTCTCCTTTGGATCAGGTTTTGTTTCTTGACTATCCAATATATATCCTAAATAATGGATTTCCGACATTAAAAATCTACATTTGTTAATTTTGATTTAAATCCAAATTCTTCTAACTGTTTTAATACAATATAGAGAGATTGAACATGTTGCTCTCTGGTATATCCCGATACCAGGATGCCATTCTGGTTTTCTGCTTCAGAAAATTTTTTCGTGGTACCAGCGCTTATTTTGATTTTGACTAGCGTGGCGTGAGCAAGTGAAAACTTTAAAAGAATAAACCTCTTTTTCTTATTATTTGACCCTCTTCATGAATGCTTTTTATAAATGTAGCCGAACTTGCTAATAACATTGCGATAGTTTTAGTAAGCTTAATACCCATTTTTTAAATCTCGCTATGCGAAAAAGTTTTTTTTTCCTCGGTTTGACACCTAACAGCTATTAGTTACAAAGGAGCGTACCACATTTGTCATACTTCATGTCTGTTTGTACTGTACGGGGAGAACGTTGTTTTCAATATGATTCGATAAATGTGGTACCTCCTTAGACAAGGTAACGAAATGGACTTGGCGAAAAACTGTAAAAGTGAAGCCCTCTGTCAATAACAAAACATTTTGCCACCGCGTCCTTTGCAGGAGTTGAATCCACTGTCGCAATCGAAAAAAACCTGACACAAGCGTTCAAAGCTACTGAAGTGCCAGCTTTTAAACAAACTTTCTGCCTGAAGTGTTTCCATACGATGGTAAGGCCATATCGTCAGTATGGTCGTGGCCTAATCCGTGCAGCCATAAACACTCACTAAAGCTTTCAAAAATCTTGCCCCTTATCAGCTTGATGATGAAATGGTCCTATCGTCGAATCGAAACATTCCTAAATTTTTTTAAAAAGCTAGCACTTCATTAGATAATATTTCCATATTTCAAATTTTTCCATAAAATATTTGTTTAATCTTATTGGAAACTCCAATAATTAAATTCATTTTTAGTGTTACACAATTATAAAGATTGCCCAATAATGCCAAATAAACTTGTTGAATTAATTCACAAGTCGCAGGGGAATTTCGGATTCGTTACAAGTGCAAAAAATATTTTCGTGGTACATAATTCACAAGTATTTGTCGGGATAGACGGGTATTGACCCCTGGTAAACTGATGAATTTAAGGAAAGAATAGAGGAGCGAAGGGCTCTGCAAACAGTTGACGGCGGACCGTAAACAAAACTCCGTTTTCCGAACAGTAGGTATTCCCCTTAATCAACATATGGAAAGATTGCAAACTAAATCAATAATCTGTAATACTTAGTATCGATCTTTGTACATATTAAAGTCATTTTTAAAGTTTTATTAAAATAATAATAATTTTATTTATATTTTCTATATAGGGAATCAATTATCATTAATTGCACACATTACATCTCTCTTGGAATATACCATAGTGACAGGATATGATGCTTCAGACATTTTTATTTCGATCCGACCAAACTTAGTGGAAGCTATCATCGAAAAATTATCAGAAAATTTCACACGCCAACCTTCTCCTGTACAACAATATTATTATGTAAACTTTTTGACAATGAAAACTAATCTCTACAGGTAAGATTTACACTATATATTTTACACTTCTATGTCTAACTTTTTACTTGTAAAGACTTTTAGTGTCTGGACAATCAAAGGCTAATGATCTCACCTGCTTGCTTATATTGCATTCCATTTTAATTGCATTTAAAAGCTTACTTAGACCTTCCGATCTTACCAGTCACGATAAAGGACCAGCTGAAAATTTATCACGTACGTATGTAAATTAAATAATTTATATCTTTATTTGATGCAGGGGCCAAATAATTATTACTGATTTACATTATAGTATTAATCGTCCTTGATGCTTTCAATTCTATTACGTATTTACATTATCGAAAACCTTCACTTTAAGGGGATATTACGCCTTTGCTACCTTAAAACTATTCGATAGAATGAAATAACTTTTTTTGCGGTTTAGTATTTGTAATTGTAGGTCTAAGTTCGAAAATGGGCCGAATCTCCCACTCCTTCAATAGGCCGCCATATAGAATTTTTGGATTATTAAGTAAGGAGCAGTTTTATGAGACACTGACCGGAACCACCGTTACAGCCCCATTTTGCCATCAAATGCAGATATTGTTGCTGTTCTGGCGTGAAAGTGTTCAGAACTTCTTCTTGCACTTGTGTTATTCTTCGAATAGTATAGCCAAGTAACGCTTGCAGCTTAACTGAAACACTTGTCGCTGTAATGGAGAAAGATTCACTCTCCGGATAACATATTTTTTTCGCTTCTTGTATGGCTTGGTATGGTGGGAATCTTTTTATCTTGATTTCTGAACATATTATAATTATGCCTACAGCACTTTGATTCAATAAAGACTGAAAGAGCTTTGTCTCATGTTAATACACGGTCCTGTGATTTTATACGCTCTGAAGAAGGTGGGATTTATTAAATTTATTTCCTTCTTCTTTATTTCAGTATCTGATATTTTCTTGATGTCACTTTATTTATAATTTGCTTGTTTATTTATATTTCAAATCAAATTTATTTTAAATCAGCTTTAATTTTACTAGTTTTTATTATTTCTATTTATTTTTGAATTCGACTTGCCGAAAACGTACTATTGCAAATTTCTTATTAGTAATAATAAACAAAAAAAGGAAAACATTTTAACTGTACTGCTTGCCATCGTGCTTGTGATTTTGAGAATTCATGCTATGAGTATTTATAAAAACAAAAAAAGTGTGGAATTTAATTTCAGGATATGAATTGAATTTCAGCCTGTTACACATTCCTCTGGAAGGATTGATTTTTGAATTAGGAGCGTGCGATAAACTTAATGAATTTCAAGTCTTTTTCTTATGAATTATTCGCATTGAATTATGATATGGTCAAATGCACAGGGAGGTTGTTGACTATTAGAAATGCGTCCCAAAACGTAGCTACAGCTGTAGCTGCATTTATACAAAAGCCATGTCATAATGCTGTCAAGTCGACTGCAACCACTCGTAGTTTTGAAATGGTTGACGTTACATTTGTCAATGTGAGAGTTGTCATTTTTGTAATTTACCATATTTTTACAAGCTGACATGTATAGAAAAGAGTCGCGTCTTAGAACTTGAGCAGTGAGGACGCATATCCTGCTGTTGCGGCTCAGTAGGTTTAGGGTTTTTCTTTTGTTTTTTTTTCTTTTTCTTTTGTTTTTTGTATTTTTGATACATAGATTGTTTCGCGGAATAATTGTGTGTTTTTATAATTACGTGGATTAAAACGTATTACTTTATGGCGTTATACCCTAAAGGGTCAAGCCAGTGGGGTGAGCCTTCGGTACCCAATAGCGGTACTTACAGGGGAGCCCCGAAACCAAGATGAAGAAGAAGATGTATAGAAAAAGGGAGATTGTTGAATTTGCAATTAATTTGGGCGATGAACTTATGGAAAATAAGGAAAATGGCGAAAGATGTAAGTGTTGTAAATTTAAGGTTTATTTTTCTCAAAAACCCTAAGTTCTTCTTCTAGTCTAGACACTTTTCTGATTCCGAATCTGATGAGGAAAACGACATGAATAGACTTCTTTTATTAAATTCAATTGCTAATACAAAGGAGGAACCAACTCGTATCGATAACAATTATAATAATGTGGAATTTCAGCAAAACTTCAGAATAACTAGAGAAACCTTTGAATTTTTGTTGTCGAAAATTTCCCAGAATGCAGAAATTTCTGAAACTGGACATTCGTGTTTCTGGGTCTGTTGGGGAAACATTTGACATGGCAAAGGCGACATTATCTAGGGCTTTTTTCCGAATCGTTAATGCTATTAACAAAGTAGCATCAGCACAGATAACGTGGCCAGATAACACTGAGATGGAAGTGATCAAGGCAAAATTTAATAAATATGTTCATCTTAAAAACATCATAGTTGCGATTAATGGAACATATGTACCCGTGAAAGTACCTAAAGAGCAGGTACATTGCTGTATGAATCGCAAACGGCTTCATTCAATTACCTTACAAGCTATTTGTGATCACAGAATGGCGTTTAGAGATTATTCAGTTGGATGCATAACTTTAAAACTATTTATTTTAAAATTTAAAGAAAATGTATTAGAAACAATATAAAAAATACACTTCATTTGATATGTGACACGGTACAGTTTGCAAAACTTTTTTTTAATTTTCTAATTTGGCCTCCAAAAGTGACCCCTATATTTAAAATTTATTTATTTACGTCACACGTCTGTGTTTGGGTCACAGAAGTTCATATGGGTACCAAATTTCAACGTAATCGGTCCAGTAGATTCGGAGCAAATTGGCTGTGACAGACGGACGCACGAGTGATCCTATAAGGGTTCGTTTTTTCATGCGGACGTACGGAACCCTAAAAACTACCTAAGCCTCCAAATTGTCATTAATTACCACGGGAAACGGCTTCCACAAGTGCCTCCGCGAGAAAACTGAAGACTCATTCAGTGGAAGTTCCAATAAATGTAGGACATGGATACCGTTTGATAAACGTTTTAATATTTTTCCGCGCTTGGTGAAATGATGAAGTGCAAAGTATGTGATGGAAATCTGACATTCAGTGAAGCAAGTGTTCGTGCGCTCAAGCTAGTCGTTAATTGTGATAATTGTGAACCACAATATAGGGGGTATGTAAGTGTCATTCAAATAATGCACCACCTGAATTTGGTAATTGGACCGAAAGCAGCTGAAATGTGTGAACTACGGGACAAGACCTGCGTTTCCATCGGCGAGGCTTGTAGTTCTGGAACATCAAAAGAGGGCCGCATGGAGCAAGGAAGAATTCGTTCATCTGTTCAGGAAACTCTACACAAAGAAGAAGAGCTACTGTATGGAGCAGGAATGGTCGAATAATGGTAAGACACGAAAATCTTATAGTTTTACTAAAAAAACTAGTTGTTAAACTTTAAACCAGTTTTTCTCAAACCGATGTGGTTCAAAACGGTGTACACGACTTAGGCTGTAACTACCG
>QYTT01087703.1:25496-37962 GCA_006980735.1 Dasypogon diadema | reverse complement strand
CTTTCCGATGCTTTCGTGTGTCCAAAGTAATCCGAAAGCTGCTTTTCTATGCTTGCTATTTGACGTATTTTCTGTCCAAGATTTCGAAGTAGCTGCATTCGTAGCTGCTTTCGATTGCTTGCAGTCGAGAGCTCAAGCAACAAAGCAGCTATGGTAGTGCTTGCGTGTGTGTGTAAATGTCATTTATCTAAAAATGGGAGAAACTGTAACAGTTGTTTTTTCAGTAATTGAAATGAATAACCAGTTTAAAAAATCGCTGGATTTACTTAAAATGGTAAGATAAATATGTGAAAGTAGTAAGTGTTCATTTTTAATATAATTAAATTGTTCAGGTGTTGTTCACACATACTATAAAAATATGCATAAGCAGCTTTTGTGTGTCCAAAAAGTTACAGCAGCTACTTCTTGCTTTGAGAGAATTTGACAGTTGCTAAGAACTTGCTCTTCTATGCTTTCAAAGCAGCTATAGCAGGAATCTTGAACACACTCCGGTTCAGGAAACTCTACACAAAGAAGAAGAGCTACTGTATGGAGCAGGAATGGTCGAATAATGGTAAGACACGAAAATCTTATAGTTTTACTAAAAAAACTAGTTGTTAAACTTTAAACCAGTTTTTCTCAAACCGATGTGGTTCAAAACGGTGTACACGACTTAGGCTGTAACTACCGGATTTATTTAAAATTTGGGCAAAACGTTCATAAAAATAGTACCTTTGACCGACGATTTCTTTAATAACATCTTTTGTTTACGAAATAGAAATAATAATATCATAGACTCTTGTCAGGAAACTCGCGAAAAAATTTTGAAAATTTTTTTCTCGTCAACTGAATTAGGTAAAGCAAAAATGCTCGATCACGTCATAGCAAATACAATGTAATTTATGATAAAAATTTATTTTTTTTTATTTCAGAACAACTAAGTGGGTTAAATCACTCACACCATCCTTATCCACGTGAAGAATGACGTTAGACGCGAAGCCTCATAACATCAACAAATATAAATATTTTCTTATACAATTATTTTAAATGTATACTTATTAAAATGTGTATTAATAAATATTCAAAAATGAACAGAGTCGTATTTACAGTTCTTCCAGAATAAATTCGTAAAATTCCTTTTATTTTGGAGAAGCTACAGTAGATGGTAACCCTTTTGATCGACATCTTTTCTTTTTCTATTAATGGCAATATAGTTTATTTCTGTGTATCATTTTATGTGTTACAAACGTTTGCTTAAACTTATAATACCCTGCATCTAGGGTATAAAAAGGTACCTTTACGTGAGATTTCATTGAACTACTAATTTTTCTCCACTTTAATTCTGAATAAGTTCTGTTTAAACGTATTCGTTTCGATAATTAAGAACAATAATTACTATTTTATTATATTAGGTGGATAGTGGATTTTATTTTGCACACAATGCGTGATACCAGATCGTTTCGCTCACTGTGTTAAATGCTTACAAAAATTCGCCCATGAATTAAATTGATTTCTTACAACTTTTATTGCTTTCATTAGTTTAATAAATTACTTACGATCTTCTCATATGCTAGGCTAGCCGTCAAGATTAAACAATTTCAATTTCAATGCAATTTCAGTGGTATTATCGGAATCATCTCTACCGGATGTTGATAAAGTTCTTCTAAATTTAGATCCTAAGGATTTTACTGTAGAACCGTCTACACTTCAAAGCTTACAGCAATTAATTCAATGGGTCGCTGATTTAGCATTAAATATCTTAGCAAGACTTCCTCAAGGCGGATCACAACTCAATCAAGTGAAAGTTGGCGGTGTAAGTCTTCACTATTTCAATTATTTCTAAATAAAATTTTGTATCTTTCAGTATGAAATATGCAAAGATATTGTCGCACTTAACAGCATAAGGGAATTACTGGTTATGATTAGAATATGGGGACTTCTTAACAGCCTATGCTTACCGGTTTTTTCCAGATCTGTTGAAAATCTGGATATACTTGCCACGCTTTTCCGTCTTCTTACTCGCTTGGCATTAAATCCCACTGAACCTGATGAAATGCTTTTAGGTAAGTTGATTATTTTCCACTAACCACTTCCGTCTGTTGATAATAAATTTCACCTAAATATTTTCGTAATAAATCTCATTAGTATCGGTTACCATGAACGAATCAAAGGATAAAGTGAATTTCTTCCCAATATTTATTATTATATTTTTTATATTTTACTGGTTTATAGTCTGTCCGATTTTGTGGTATAAATTAGAAATGTTTCTAAATACTGCACAAGTGGTTGTATTTTGGTTCTTGTGCCTTTTATTTTACGCAATTCTTCATTATTTTGTACTAACGATAAAAAGATCTAAAAAGGAATTAAATGTAGATTTGGAAAATATTCTTATCCACAAACAAGAACAATTTTTAACTGAAACGACAGATATTAAACCTGATGTGAGTAATCTGAACAAGCACTTAAGTTATAAATCAATTCGGATGGATCATAATTCAGATTTATTAAGTGGCGGGGTGTCAGAAACAAGTCGTATGCTACGAAAAATGTTGTGTGTTGAGTATTATAATAAACATCAAACTGCCAAATTTATTCTAATGGAGAAAGAAAATTCAACGTATGAATACAAAAAAATCAGTTACTTGGAGCTTTTCTACGATGGACGAGTTTCATTCCAGCCTGTTATTTTGTGAACATGTTTTAAACAGTTTGTTATATAAATATGTATTGTAATAACTGATTTTGTTTAAATAATGTAGTCAAGATGCTATTCAATATATTTCAAAATGGAATATTGTTAATTAAACTACTGCTATATAATATTTTACTATTTAAATTTGTAGGCTTTGTGAAATTTAAATCTTACCATGTTCATGTCTTGTAGCAGGAGATAACTCATGTGGTCTAATTTATATAATTTAGTTTTATACACTCTTAATGATTTCTTAAGAACCGAAATTGTAATATACTTACAATTGTATATCGATAATGCTGTTGCTACTGTTGGTACGCACAGTAGCGACAGCATTATCGAAATAATTAACAATCGCATCCTAGTTGTTATTTTAGTTATATAAAAATGTATACCTATGACTGAAATATATATGTATGATTTGTGAATGGTGAAGAGACCTTGCAGTAGAAAACACTTGGAAAAATTCTTTTGAAACTTTTTACTTGTCAGTCGAACTACAGCTAAAGAAGGTAAAAAAACTAACTTCTGGTAAATTCAACTAACCTAGGCAAGCAAGATGTACAAGCAAAAAATAAACATTTATTTAATAATTCCATATAATGCATGGGATTTCTTTATTTAATTTAGAAGAGCACAATCTACTTTGAAAATACAAAAACAAAAACCTTATGGTTATTATTTTTGTGGTCAT
Source organism: Dasypogon diadema (assembly GCA_006980735.1). Taxonomy (NCBI): domain Eukaryota; kingdom Metazoa; phylum Arthropoda; class Insecta; order Diptera; family Asilidae; genus Dasypogon; species Dasypogon diadema. Next base: position 34,594 of record QYTT01087703.1, on the reverse strand, counting down.
CCACATATTTATTAAAACAATTTCAAATAAATAGCGAAATGAAGGAATTGAGACTATAAAAATAATAAATAGAGTAAAAACAAAATAATCATAATGAAAAAATTAATTTAGAAGAAAATGTATGAAGTGATTTTAAGTCAAGTCTTTCATAACACAAATTTTGTAGTAGAAAACCTCTTCAAAACAGAAGAAAAGCGATAAAAAGAAAATAAATGAGATGTGGTAAAGATGTGTAAATCTACTGACCCGATTGCTACCTGAGTAACAAAACAGCCTGATATGTTGGTTCAACGGGAGTAAAAGCCTTAAGAAAGGTATCAGTAAAAACAGAAAAATGCAATGATTTCCAAATTTTTTTAAATACAAGCAAGAAATTATCTCACGCATATTTTTTTAAATCTAGCAATTTGATCAGCTAAGGATATTTTAGAATTTATTTCTTTGTTTTCAGTAGGATTTCGATTTTGTTTTTGTATAACAATCAAATATCATGTTTAAAACATTTGTTATATAATCGTTTGTTAATTTTCATGACAACTTTCAGTTGTTGTTGGTTCATTCCTCTAGAAATCGACAACTAGTTTTGAACGCATACCGTTCGATTTTTTTTAAATTTTGTTTGTTGTTTTATACAGGTACAGGTGTATTTTTATTTTTCCCTCTTTGAACAAAAGTTAAAACTTTTATAAAAACGTTTTTATTGCTTACTATTATTTATTTATTTATAGTATTGTTTGAGAAAATGTATTTAGTCTTCCTATTACATATGGGCTTTTGTTGGCTGTTTGCTTTCTGGCTTTGATAGTGTGCAGCAAGTCATCCTGATACAAATGACTGTCAAAGTCTGAAACCAGCTTCGCGCACAATGCTTTCCAGCAACATATGACAGAATTAGCAGACAACGATTGAAACCATTTTAGGGCAATTCCATCAAACAACTCAACAGCTGAGAAAAACAATTTTTCTCGCCAATGTTTCCGGATCTGGCCAAGTCAGACACTTTTCTCATAAAATCCGAAGCTGAATTTTAAATTCCACTTCCAAACAGAGACCTTTACTCTCTGCGAGTTAGGAAGAGGAGTGGCGACTATAAGGTTGTCTGTTGGTCGCTCTTAGACGTGGTCAGTCTGTACCCTGCTCGAATTAGCTACCGGCAAGTTATCGGAGGAATGACCAAGATCAATGGATTTATCCGCGGAATTATCATCAGACGAAATTGAAGTATTTGTTACCTTCATATACATCACGTCAAATTTAATCCTCAAATCCTTCAAAGCTTTGGAATCATCTTCGCTGGTAAGCTATCCTATCTATACGCGCCTTGAGAAAGTCAAGTCTGTATGCAACGCCCTCGATCACATTAATGTTATGTTTTTTAAGTCCAATTCTTCGCTAAAAACTAAAATTCTCGCACACTGCATAATATCATCAGCAGCCCTTAGATATGATCTATGACCTATTCGGGGGTGGATCCGATCTAATTTCCTCTTCCAGGATTTGTTTGAGTAGGCTATTTCTTGTCTTCATTGTACTATATTTAACTTCACGGCCACGACAAGCTAACTCATATCGTACCAAGCTATCTGGCATATAATCAAAGGCCTCCTGCAACAAATGAAAGCTCTACCCCTGACGAGCGGTCTTACTGAAAGCTATACACCTCTAATGATTTACATTAACTGTCACCCATCACTGGTGGGCAGCGATGTTATTCGGTAAGCTTATATACGCGGCGTATTGCTTTAACAGGTGTAATACCAGACAGCAAGGAGATCGTAATGAAATCTGAAAACTTAGATCGGCACATGAGAACCTCACGATAGGAGTTCAATGCCCTCTCATCGCACCTGCACGGTACAACTGAAAGGATTTAGGATCACGAAATCTAGCACCAAACACGGAGTAACCGATAGGAAATAAAGCGCTTGACTCTAGGAATCACTAGCAACTATGCAAAGAACAATGGGGTCGCTCGACAGCCCCGCGAAACCTGAAAGTGACCCAAAAGAATAATAGCGGTGGGAATCCCACATATCGCGGGCACAATTTTCATTCTCATATAACCATTTAATCTCAGATGATCATCGGTGCCCGGAATACCTCGATTTCGTAACTCGCGCGGATGCTTTGCTGTTGTTCTCTTTATTCTGCCCAACAGTACTTTTCGCTTTACTATGTCGAGTGATCTTTGTTTCACTGAACACCCTGTAACTTTTTTACCGAGAGCCGCATGACCAATGTTTAGACGCCATTCCACAGAGATTCCTTTACCTGTTCCAACGAGTCTACAAACACCTCTGTGCCCCTCTCTGACCAGGAGCTATAAATCCTTAAAATTCAAAAATGGTCAAATTTCAAGTGATTTTTTCAAATTTTGGGGGTTTTCCCCATTCCATTAACATACAATTTTTTCTGATTATTTGAATTCCTCTAAACTTCCCCTTTATTTTGGTATATGACTTGTGTGCAGTTATTTCATAGCCTATGGAGGATATAGGGTAGGATGTACGTCCCCTTCAGGGTATTTAATTGCTTACTTGGTACCTGCTCTGAACTAATTGTTACCTCCCTTCTTGAAAAGAATGTTAAAAGTTAAAAAATAAATTAATCCGGATTATCTAAGATTTAGGTTTTCAATCCTTCATGCCAGGATTAGAAGAAGGATTAGAGGAAATGAAGATAACAAAGGTGTAGCAAAAATAAAACAAAGAATACACCAATCACTGATGGATATACCTAAGACTATGCCACTATATTTAATATTTCTTATATGTTTGATTGAAAATACATTAAATGGTAGCCAAGAATTATTTTTTAATACATCTAAACTTCACAAAAAGTAATAAAATAATTTTGGCCAGGTTATGAAAGGCGATACTCCTCTGCGTGGTGTGCGTAAGATCACTAATAAAGAATTTTGTGAAACTTAAGTATATCTCCTGTTTTGGCTACTCAATTTAGTTAATTAAAAGAGCTTCTGTGAAACGTTTTTGTCTTTTAGTTATTACAGACTTACCCAAGCATAACTATTCCCAAATAGTAAAGGGTGTTACAATAAGACGGATCGATGTTAAACGTTAATTAAAAATCAGTGATGTATAAAAATGAAGATTTCTTTAATGAAACATGTTATTTGATCCATTACAATTAAGTGTGAAAGATAATGTCCGCTAAATGGGCGGCACGGCTCCGGCGGCACACGTCGATCCGCATATCGAAATTTTTTATAACATCTCGGCATAAGTGCTCCTTAATCTCATCAATGCGCCGTGTAATCTCGTCTTTGAGTTGCTGGATGGTGGTTGGCTCGTTGACATAGATTTAATCTTCAGATGGCCCCAAAGAAAGAAGTCTAACAGTGTCAAGTCGCAAGATCTCGGTGACCAACTGACTTCACTGTTTCAGGAGATTATGCGTCCAGGAAACTCCTCTCCTCATGCAGGAGAGTCATTTTGTCGTGGACTGTGTGGCATGTGGCGCACTCTTGTTCAAACCACATATCATCGATCTCATAATCTTCCAATATGGGCCACAAAAAGTTGTTTAACATTGCTCGGTAGCGCTCGCCATTCACTGTGACCGAATTCCTAGCATCATTTAAAAAAAATGGTCCAATGATTCCTACAGCAAAGAGGCAGCAATCTTTTCGTGTGAGCGTCCTGCCATCTACCACAGACCCGGTTTCTTGGAATTTCTTCACAATTTTGCCAATAGCATTCTCGGTTATGCGGGCTGAAAAAATCACGCGAAATGCATTTTTGTTTGAACGTCCAATTTCGTAATAGGCTTCAATAACTTTAACACGTTGTTTAATGCTAAACTTTTCCATGACTCAATTTGTAAATGACTGAAGATGTCAAAACAAAAAACTAACCTCGAAAAATAATTTACGTTTAAGCTCCGTTCACATTTAACATCTGTCCAAACTAATGTAACACCCTGTATATTGATTGGTATGCCGCTCCGCCACCGGTAAAAGACTTAATTTTAACCATCAATCGATATTGTTATTATTTATTTTCTAATTGTTATCTACATATCCTTTTTATTCTTTAATTATTATTTACTTAAATACAACAATCCAATTAAAATATTTTTTTTCCATTTCAGATGAATGCTGCTTGCTACCTAGCCAAGTTTTAATACCGCAATTGCAGTTTGTGTCTTCAGTGACATCTGTAACTTCACCTGTATTATATCTCAACACGTTTCCCCTACATGTAAACTAATTGATTTTTATGTAGTCAGGACTCAATTTATTTTTTCCCTTACAGTTTACTTATAGCGTTGAACCAGAGTGTCTTAAATTTTGGAGAGACACTCCCCCAATTGAGGGTGGATTATCCAACGACGGTATGGTGGACAGCGTTCGGAATCTTCTGTTAGGAAAAAGGCCATATGTTGTCCGTAAATGCTTAAGATGTGGCACTTGCAGTAGTGTGGGCAGTGTTGCTAAGACCGCTGCTATGAAAGCTTGGGAGCAAAGATGGGCTAATAATTGCCGGTATTTCAATGCGTGACATTAATTGCATTAATTCGTAATTTTTAAGTTTTCCTTTTTGCAGATGCGGAGGCTTTTGGATCTTACAGCGGAATTAATGCAATAATTCATAATTTAATTTTTGTACCTAAATTATTCACAAAAATAAAAAAATTTCCCAGTAAAATGTATACAAAATTTTAGCAGCGAAATCATGTAAAATCGTTTTCCAAAATAAATAGTTCTGTGTTATGTGAATGAATTATAATATCCACCCTTTCGCGGGATATTTTCAAGGAGAATTTTTCAATTACACTGTTGTCACTGTGCGAAATTTAAAATAAGACTCCTCTGTGCGTACTTTTTCAAAAATTCATTGCAGAACATTTTTGAAGCAACATTAGTTACACTGGTCAAAATTAAAATAAATGTTGCAAGGTTGTTCAAAGTGGATAAAAGTCGTGCGATAATGTGTTACGATTCCCAAAAGTTGTTGAAACGCAGACGCATTTATAAGGAAAGTATAAGTGTGGGAAACATATGTTGCTCCCACAACTTCCTGATCGGGCGGCGTTTTACAGCAGAAAGTATACCGTGTTGGATAGTCTAAAAGTAATCAATCTGATGAACTTAAAGAAAACTATAAAATTACCTTTTTTTGCGTTGTCTCCAATAGAAGTCGTGCTGCAGATGTTTCTTTTATAGTTGCAGGAGTCCTTTTCCCTGGCAGTGGAGGCGATCTTGAACTCCGGCGATCACATAGTATCCCGGGCAATCTCAACTTAGAAATAAACTCTGGAAATATTGACAAATGTAAATTATGCCGGTCTAACACAACAGCAAAGATACTTTCCCGATCAGTTATGAAGTTTTCCTGCAACCTCAAGACAGCAAGCATTGGTGGTGCATCATTGTGGCCTCCTCGCCTTGAGCTTATGCTCAACGGAAGGTGATGACAAATTAATATATCGAGACTAATAATGTTAATGCTTACATGCTATACAAAAAACTCGAAAGTCAGTTGGGAAACACTCCTGGACGATGGATTGAGATGAGCTGGGTTTGAGACCCTGGGTCTAGGTCGAGCTAACATTAGATTTGAAACGCTTTATACCCCAAAAACTGGTGGCAGTTGTGATGGCCAGAAGGTAAGTGTAAGAAATCGAATATTGGTGGACATCATGTTTCGTGTAGGCTGTATTTATTGAATTCAGATCAAGAGTCCGGGTAGCTGTATGAGGCTTTTGTAGTTCATCGCTTATATTTCTTACAGGCCCGGTTTAGTACTCAGTTTCGTTACTGGTTGAATTGAAATTGGTGAAGTCTTTTAAGCTTCTGGATGGTGTGAATCCTCCCTTTAGACTGCTGGTGGAAGTGTCATGCTCATATATGGTGGTATACTCGTCTCGGATGACACAGTCCGCTCGTAGAGTTAAGATGCCGGAATGATCAATGGTTCTGATGTAAATCCATGCATTGAGATTTAGCATCTGGATCCATCTAGGTGAGGCTCGGATTTCAGTGGCTGAACACACGGTTTCAAAAGGGCCATGACGCAGGATACTAAGTTCACAGGAACTAATATTGGCTCCCTCATTACAGACGGGATGCTGTTGCTTACAAATATAGGCACCGTAATAATGGAGACAAGCTCCTACTTCGAATTTGGACAAGGGGTAATACTGATCTCGGTGCAAGTTTTAATGATAAATTCGCTAACTGGATCTATTGTCATACATGTATTGTTCACGAAAAATGGTACTGGTATTATATGTAATAACTCGAACTTTTCCTGGGCAAAGGGAGGCAGCTTTATGCGAAACAGCATCTGTTCTGCACTTATTCGCCTCTCCACCGTTAGCAAACTACAGATCTTTAACAAGTTGTCAAGCCTGGATGGTAATCGAAGCGTGGTGGGTAAATTTTTTTGTATCAACGTGAGCTGCTCAGAGAGTTGCTTTGTACTTGGTGGCTGTGGATTTATTTTACCATGGTGAGTGTCGATAATTACGTCGAGTGAATTCAACTGAATTTTTTAAAAATTGCTCTGTACAGGTATCAATTGCAATGCCAAAGTCATAAGGGATTGGACAGTCTTCTGGGCACTTAATTCCACACTCATCGTATTCAGTTGAGTAATAATCTAGTTCAAATATTTGTCGAAACTTGGGTATTTTCATAAGATCGTTGTACTAAATGGTGGAATCTAAAACAGAAGTTTGGTTCTTCATTAGCTCTAGGATACAGCCATCATTGTTCTTCAGTTCTTCTACGACCTGAGACATGTGAGTTGCGTATTCAGAATCTAAGATTGCAAATAGCGAATTAGCAACTTTGCCGATAATGTTGAAAGCCCCTCTTCTGCTTCGCGCCTTATGTTGATGAAGTAATATATCGTTGTTAGCTGTTATTTCCTGCATTATATTCGTAAATTGATTCATAATTGGGCCACATTGGTCCCATTCCTTCATTAGTTTGCACATGTTTTGAAGCATTACTACTCCCCTGGCAAGGCAGCCAATATACGTTCTTACGTCGACAAGGCTTAATAGCGAACCCTCCGAACTTGTGACTGTGTGGGCAAATATTGTTAACTTAAAAACAAAATTGATTTTATTTGTAGTATCTTGACTAACGAAATTAAGTAATTGTCCGATTCATAAGATTAATCAATTAATTTACAAAAATACTTGATCGCAAAATCAGCCAACAAACATGAATTCAGCAAGACATAAACAACTTTTCTGACCTACGACAAGCGGCCCAGTAATAATTCACTTTGTTTATGGGAAACAAATGCATTGCCCAATAAACAAAGTATGCGCAACCAAAGCGTACTTATTACCTTCCCTGCATGTGCTAGCTCAATGTAAACAAACAGCGCATGACTCGCTGACCCCATGTGCATAGCACAAAGCATGGAGCAGGTGAATCAATTGGGTCGAAATATGCATGGCTGCAATTCGACACTTCCTCTATTTTCGGCTGTTCTGAATCGGGTCAAGACAATAATTGCTGCAACCCGATCTTTTCTACATTTTGATATTATGAAAGATGTTAAGTAATTTGGATTGAGGCTATAAGAATTAGGTAAGAATTTTTGTATATATAGAGAGTAAGAAAATTCAATAAAGCAAGTAGTAGTATTCGGAACTCAGTCTTTTAATTTACAAGAGTTCTAGCTGTCCTGTTCAGCTGCTCTGTTTTTAGCTTGGAGTCATAGCTAATCCATCTGCTCCATAGGAGTTCTAGCCTATTGGCTGCTCCGAGGTCTTCGATTAATACAAACGGGTGACTCAGAGAGTAAATCAAAAAAACCATTACATGGCGACCGTAGAATATTATTACATATTAATTTAGAGAAATCGTAATGCATAACTTTAGGCTCTTAGGATTTTGTACTCGAAATTTTCAGTAAATTCATTTTAGTTAGAATTTTCGCATAAATTATGTAATCGATCTAGAACTAAACAAAATTGTATTTAGTAAGCTAAATTGAACTCTAGTTTTTGTACCACACACACTAACCCTAACCTAATTAAGATTTAGTAATAACCAGCTTGGCGAAACATTCGCGATCATAGCATTAATTTCTAGCTTACGCGAGAGCTTGTGATTCCTCCTGTGAGTTTTTTCTGCACTGATTTTAATGATTCGAACACTAATCGAAAACTTATCAACTGAATATAGAATATCAGTAATAAAACTTTTAAAAAAGTCCAAACGAAGTAGGCGAGAAACGGAATTGTGGCGTTTCGGTCTGCTCCACGTCACAATTCTGTTTCTCACCTACTTTAGTTCTATTAAAGTTTATTTTTTCATTATTATTTTTTAAGTTTTATTACTGATGTTCCATATTCAGTTGATAACCTTTCGATTAGTGTTGGAATCATTAAAATCGGTGAAGAAATAAACTCACCGGAGGAATCACAAACTCTCGCGTTAGCGTTTTAATTATATAGATAACAAAAAAAAACGGACAAGTGCGAGTTGAACTCGCGTTAGGAGGGTTCCGTACGTCACTTGACGGAGCGTTGAGCTGTACGTATTTAGGGCGGTAGGTACGAGGAGTGGCGGATGCCTGGCCTAGTTAAGTCGAACGAGTAGTACCAATAATTTATGCCAAGAACAAACTTAAAATTGTAGTTGAAGAACTGTTCTCCCACACTTTTCTACTGCAAATGCAAGTTTGTACGCACAATATTGAGAAATTTACCATGTTATTTTAAGATCATAGGTTTCTTATAGGTTTTCCTGTAATCTATAAGTAGAGAACTATTTTCAGTATTTTTTTTTAAATTTTAGGCTCAGTAGTTTCGGTGATAGAGGGGGGAATGGTCAATTTTCATCTATTATCTTAAATAACTTTAAAACAATTTATTTTAAAATTATAAAAAAATATATTTGAGACAATACAAAAAATACATTTCATTTGATATGTCACACGGTACAGATTGAAAACTTTTTTTTTTAATTTTCTAATTTGACCCACAAAAGTGTTAAAAGTTAAAGAAGGGTCGGGTACGAGGAGGTAAAATCTTTATTACACTGGGCAATCAAGCTGTGGTCAGATGGATGGGACGATGGTGAACTCTTCTCTAGCAATGGAATGTGTACA
>QYTT01087703.1:0-17409 GCA_006980735.1 Dasypogon diadema | reverse complement strand
GACACTGCTACTCCTAATTTCCACTTGTTTCGATTCATGCAGAATCACCTTTCTGACCAGCACTTCAGTTCATTTGAAGATGTCAAAAAATGGCTCAAACCTCAAAAGACGAGTCGGTTTTCCACCAAGGAATCAGTGTTTTACCATAGGATGTACTTATGACTTTCATTTTTAAAATCCTTTAAAATTAAGTTTAACACCCAATTGAAAAGTGTTTTCGTGTTAACACATTGACTGCTATAATTAGCATAATAGCTTTCGTGGCTATGGCTTTTTTGGAAAATGAGACTTGAGACTGAGATAAAATATCTTGCTTACGACCCAATGTCTCAGCCGATGAGAAGGTTCTGCTATTTTGGCAAAATCTTTAACCAGCCGTCATTAGTACGTCGCCAATTTAAGAAACTGCAGTCGGAGGCCAGCTCATCATAACCAGTTACAAGTTTGCATTTCAATGCATTTTAGACGCATTTTCAATAGAAAGAAGTTTTGAGTTCGAGGTAAAGCAATATGCCGTGGTTAGGTAGTTAAACGTTCAGCCTATTTAATACGCTAGACAGCCTATCTCCCCTAGGACTTGAAATAACTCAATTTGAAAAATACCAAGTAGGCTTTCTCCAATTCTCAAAAAATTCGTCAAAAAACAAATGTTGAATTTCATTTGCACTTTCAGGGTTCACTTTATTGCAGTTTCTTTGACACTTTCTAGCAGTTCCTCTAAAAAGCTGTTTTATTTGACAATTTTGGGTTAACCTGAGTTAACTCGAGTTAACCCATTATAGCAGTTTTCGAACCCCGAGTTCAGCCAAGGGTTCGGTAGAGTTCACTACTACATACCTATAAAACTGACAATGTGAACACAAAATACCTACCACTACAACTACAAAACTCTAAATTCATGTTTCATTTGCTGCATTTTCAGGGTTGAACCCTGGCTTACCCTGAAAGTGCAAATGAAATTCAACAAAACATTTCTATATATTCTTTGTCAAAATGTCAATTTCACAGCTTTTTATAATTATTTTGAAAGCCTACTTGGTGTTTTTCAAATGAAGTTGTTTCAAATGCCTAGGATATAAGGAAACCACTGACGTTTTAATATAAATGGACGGAGTGCCAAGTTTCAAATTTGAGACAATTTTTAGACAGTGAACTCAACCATGTGTCGCGGAGTGTATATCTCGTAATTTTGGGAGAAAAAGTCCTAAAATTAAAGACATACGCTCCAAAATCGTTGTAAAACACCCTAAACAATATAAAATCTGAAAATTTTAAAATAAAACCTACTGCAAGACTTTCTAATAATGTGAAAATATGCCTAAGTATAAATCACGTAGACTTAGATAGCCTCTGACGTATAGTGGAAACGCTGGGCCATCAACTTGGTTTGGATATTAAGAGGCAATCGGAATCCGCCCAGAGAAAAAAAATTTCATGATGAAAATTTTGAGTTTTAGAAATTAACAAATCTATTCATTAAAATGGTCCAAAAAGAATTTGAAAAAAAAGGATTTAGTTTTGGCTTTTTCATCCTCTTGTGTATTTATATACACATACCAGCAGACTGCACTGAAAATATTGTATTGATTACACCGAATGCAAAACACTGGCACTGGCACTCGTGGAATCAGTTAATTTCGACATTAGTAACGCATATTCTAAAAAATAATTTTTACTTCAATTATTGCAACTGTGAAATTTCCAACATTAAGATCTAACGCTCTGAAATTTATGTAGAATAAAACATTACTTACACATCCAACTGCAACCAGTCTTTGCACTTCATAAAGCGTTACATACTCCGGATCTCTTATTAACAACATTCCAGTGCCAGCATAAAATATTTCTTCGCAAAATGTAGGAATTTTCTTTGTTACTTCGTTTTTGAAATTTTTTATTACTAACTGATTATTACGATCAAGAACTGCAAATCGGTTACGTGCAACCCATATAGCAGTTATCCCTGATGACCTTTTGCTTTCAGTTTCATGTTGGGTTTCTCCTTCTTTTGGAATAGTACAAAGATCATACGTACTATTTTCTAAATTGTTGGTTCGTGTGCACAACAGAACTGCATTCAATGCTGGATTATATGACATACTATGAATAGGTGACTTTGTCCCTCCTCTTAACTGCATTACAACAGTATCTTTAGTTGTTGTAAAATCGAGTTTTCGTAGAAATCTGTCTTTTACATAATATAAAATATTTCCATGAACAGCATATGCCGGACGCTCTCTTTCAAGTTTAAAAACAACCATTCCTATAAAGTAAATGTGTTACTTATATGCAACAAAACTACAATATATTATAAGATTTACCTCCATCGTGGCCTGCTGCGAATAAATTTAAGGTGGGATGAGCCGCTAATATCCAAAATCTTTCACTATCTCTACGGAACGTATAAAGGCATTGCCTCTTTGTCATATCCCAAACACGAATGCTTTTATCTTCACTGTTAGAAATAATTAATTCTTGTCGTGGGTGAAATAATACACAGGAAACGTTGTTGTAGTGGCCACGGCACGTATCTACTTCCCACGCTTTATACTCATTCATTCTCCATAACTTAACTTGTCGATCATCAGCACCAGATACAATTAGCGGTAGAGTCGGATGAAAACTAGCCCAATTCACACCTCGATCATGGCCCTCTAGCACATGTTTAACCACTGCATCTGCTTGTCCAAACAAATCTGTTGCCCCAGGATTCTTAAGGTGTTCTTCAAGACCACCAGGGCCTGGGGCTACGTTTTTCTTCCTTAAACCTGGACATAAGAAAATTAAGGATGCACTCAAAGAAATTAACGCCTATATATATAAAGGAAACCAAATCAGAAACCACGGGCCAAAGATCTTTTTCCCTTTCTTAAAGCTATTCAAAATCATGCATGAAAAAATTAATGATTGTTTCCAATAAAATTCGTATAATATTTTACACCTCACATACCAAGGGTTAAATTTAAAACAATTTTAATTCTGTTAGTTAGGTGATTGAAAGAAATTCCTATTTGCATTACTTTTAAAGAATTTTAATAGAAACTGATGTTATGAAAAAAGGTACATAAAACTCATATACTCTGTACATATTTTAATATGAAGTAATATATACATTTTTATAAATATGAAATTCCCGCATTCAAAATCAGGGCTTTGAAGTATGTTTACATGAGAAGCGTTTGAAAAACTACGATATTTAAATTTATAATGAGAAGCGCTTAAAAAACAATATTTATTAACTACAGTATTTGTTTTTGGTTTGTATAGGTAAGTAGTCTCCCGAATTAATTAAGAAATACATGCAATCAAGTTTTATGCGATTTAGTTTACGTAATATTAGTTTTATATTTAAAGAAGCTTTCTATTTATATGTCATCAAGTTAGACCAATTTAAAATAAAATTACTACTTTTAATATTTTTTGTTTTTTGTTAACCAACGAACGTCTTTTCCGTCGAGATGCTCCCTGTGAACGAAACGCCGCGCCAAAGGTTGCATAATAAAAGGTTTAAACATTGAAATACAACTCCATGGAAAGTCGTAGTGTGGACAGAACTGCGGGCGACTATAGTCATTCGACGAATATAAATTGCACCTGATGGAGAGCGACTATAGTCGCTCATCGTAACGAAAAATTTAAAGACTGACGCATAAATACAATTCAACTATAATTATTAAAAATTCAAATTTCGGAGTTTTTTCTGTAATATAAGAACTTAGTGATTTTAGCATTGCGTAAGAAATAACAACCCGTTCCATTGCTATTATCGGAGTAAACAAAAATAAATTGACATGTTTATAAATTTAATATTTTACCTTATGCTTGAAATTCGCACAATTTTCGAAATTAAATATTTCTATAAAATTATGCTGCCAAATTTTAGAACTTGAATACTATTATTTTCATTACATAAATGTCACAATCGGGTTAAAATGTGAAAATTTTTCAATTTTTATCAGACCGCCGAAAGTAATCTATGTTTTTCCTACGTATTTAAGACTTTTATACTATAGATGAGATAGATGTGGATAATTTTAAAAATACTTCCATTCAATTTTATATAATATACAACGTTATCACAATGGGACCAAGCGTACATCACTGTTGGGACACTTGCGAATGTTTGATGTAATTTCATTTTAAAACACACTTAAATCTTGAGGATTGGAAAATAGTGGAATATAAAAATGGAAAGACTGCGATACATCTATACGAACTAATTATATATTCATTATATATTTTCAGAAACTAAAACTACTAAGACCGTCTCGAAATCCCGACTGCAAATTCGCTGGCAATTTTCACCCATTTATATAATGATAATCATTTAAATAGTTAAATAAAAGCCTCTCAAGAGCTTTTGATGGTATTGGAAGAATACTGGCTGGGCTACTTGCTTTCGCGTGGTTTTTATTTGGAATAATCCTAGCGATCTTTCAGGTAATAGGGAAAATCCCCTTCGTAAATTACCTGAAATGAGTAAAACTTTAATAAATCAAAGATCGCTGTTGTCTACTCGTATTGCATTAGACTTAATCGCCATTATCGTGTCATTACAACTAACATTATCAGAACGAAAAGTTCCCCTCCCAAATGTTCAAAAAAGCAAAAAGTTGAACAACTAGGTCCACTAGAAAGACCAATTTACGAGAAATAAATAAATCATCGGGTGAAAGAGAATAGCTTAGATCAGCTTTATTTGTGTTGTTCAATTTTTTATACTGAGTTTAGTAAGGCCTTTGACAAACTGTTGCACTCGATTATTTTACTCAAATTATAGAAACTTGGATTTCCGAATTTATTCTTAAGATGGATTCAGTCGTATCTGTCTGATAGATCATATCAGGTGCTTTTTCGCGACTTTCGGTATAGGGTATAGGAGCCACGTCAGGGGTATCTCAGGGTAGCCATTTTGGTCTTCTTATTTTTGTGTTTTCCATTAACGATATCGTGCATCTCTTGAAGCATTCCAATCTTTTAATTTATGCCGACGATATGAGAATTTTATCCTTCATTAATGACGTCGATGACTGTGTTTCTCTTCAGGAGGACTTGCATTTTTAAATTCAAAATTTTCGGGCTCTTGTTGGGGCTCCCACTCGCCTGGGGCACTTTTACTTTTGGCATTTAATATTTTACTTTCAAAATTCTTGTGAAATTTTTACCTTTTTTCCCTTTTGGACATCTTTTCAAAGTTTTTAGGAATAGATTATTATAGGAATATTTTATCTTACCTTTGTATTAGGCTTTGTGCCTTTCTATTTTAGTTCTTGTGTCTTTTTGCAGTAATATTTTGCTATTCTTTTTGTGTCTTTTATATATAATGTTTTGTGACTATATTATATCTTTTTATATATCCTTTGTATATATAATTTGTTAGGGTAGCTAGAGCCGCGTTTTTTGAGTCTTTTTTTATAATGTTTTTTTTATAAAGTGTCGATATACATAAAAAAAATTATTATTATATTTTTCTAAAGCTCACGCGAGGAATTTTCCACACCAAGTTTGTGTAAAATTCAATTTTAGCCTAGCCTTCAAAGGTGACTTTATTTCGTAAGAATTTAAAAAGTTCTCGTAAAATGATCTCTCGTATCTTTTCCAACATCGGCGTGAGTAATTTTGTTCGATTATTAACGATTCTATTACCGCGTATACATGCAGAATTTAAAAACTGCGTACTGCAGTACTGCGTAACTTATGTAAAAACTTACAAGTGTAATAAAGGCCCAGTTACAATGGAGGTAACGTAACGTAACGTAAGCAAGCAATCAAAGGACGTAACACGACTCTTTTCTGTCAGCTTAGGAGAGACATATATCTGCTCGAAATATCAGCTCGACAGCTATTTTCCAGCCATGGAAATAAGAACTAAGGAACGGGTGGAAAATCGGAGAAGCTTTTGTTTTACACAAAGGAAATTTTCTACTACATTTGGAAATGGCCAGTGCCTCATTAAAATTGAACAGATATGAACGAGGTGCAGTAAAAATTCTTCATCCAAGAACTTTTAAAAGCATTTAGCTATTTAAAATATTTAAAGAGAATGGCCTGACATGTAAAATTTTTTGTAAAAATTTCGAATTTTGTCTTAACTACTGAACTGGTTGGGGGATACCGTAGCTGATTCTAACCTCACTCAAACTGAAACATTCAGTCACTATTTGGATACCTAAGCGGAAGTGGCTCAGTTGATATTTATAACTGCGGTGTTTTCACAGCAGAGTATAGAGGCCATCATCCGTGGTTTGAGTCCCGAATTCATACCTACTGCTTTTCGGCAGGTTGATAAGATCATATAGGCCTTCTTCGCCCTTTATTTTTTCATCAAAAATATGAAACAAATCGAATTATGTTACATTAATGTATTGCTGTCCGTTTAAGTGTAATTTCACTTCTCCTGGAAAAAGTGTAATTTCCATAAAAGGCATTTTTGCAACACAATCTTGATAAAAGTTTAAGAAAATATAAGACTTACCAAAATTGTTGTGTTTGCGGGCCTTAATTACACGTTTTCTAAATGTAAGAAATAGTTTTGCAATTATTTTTTTAGTAATTGTAGTAAATATGTAAATATGAACTAAATAGTACACAAATTCATAAGTATAACCACTTTTATGTTTATCTATTCGTTTTATATAATATACAGGGTGTTGGGTCTTAAAATGGCCATACGTTGGCAAATGGTAGGGAATGTCAAGATAAACAAAAAATTGTATGGGACTCCGGTTGGAAATGTTTCGTTTGGGAGGGAGAGGGGAATTACTGTATTTAGGTACTACTTACACTGAACATGAACACCCTGTAACTTTTTTACCGAGAGCCTCATGACCAATATTTAGATGCCATTCCACAGAGAACCCTTTACCTGCTCCAACGAGCTATAAATTCTTACAGTTCAAAAAGTGGTCAATTTCAAGGTTTTTTCCCGCCAAAATGCCCCACTAACCTACCATTTTTACTGATTATTAGGATTCCTCTAAACTTGCTATGTGGCATTCCTGCTACGGTTACATGTATACTAGTAAGGGAAATTCATACAGTAAGCACATGTAGCGCAAAAAAGCTCAGAGAGCTGTCAAAATTTGTTTTACACGTACGGGTAACACAATTTTTCGTACAAAGACTGTTCTTACGTCGCCATTTTCGGAAGGCTTTTATTTGTAACAGCAATTCTGAAACACAAATAGTTGTCAGCTGACAGTGACAGCTTTACGTACGTTTAAGGATTATGCTGCAGTTAGCGAAATTTTACATCTACGTCTGCCTAAAGGCGGGACTATAATTGAATTTCGCGACTTCGAGAAATGAACCAAAGTTGGCGAAAGTTGCTGTCAAATTCGATTCCGACTATAATGAAATTAATTGAATTTTGCAGCAAAGAAGAAGAAGAATTATCATTTTTATTAACATATAGACTATTATACAGAAGCTCTTTGCTTCGTACTAAATTTATTAAATCTCCAATAAATTTGGCTTGTTCCATAATGAATTTGGCCGGTATACAACACAAAAATTTAACATTTGTAAATTTACTGAAGTTGGGTACGACAATTATCGTAGCATGCCAAAGTCAGCGAAAGTCTGCGAACAGGTTTTGAAAGTCGATTATAGTTGCTCTAAGCGAGTTCCATGTTTTCGTAACTTAACTTAAGCCGAATTTGGTTTTTGAAAGTCAATTATAGTCGGGCCTTAAGTGTTCGTCCGGTGTACGAACGAAATTTCCCTAACTGCAGCATGGTAAACGTTCAGATTTCCCATACTCCCTATTATCTGAATAATAAATCCGTAACGAAATTTACGCTACTGCGACTGCGACATGAACACAAACATTAGCGCCTCTCGGTAAGCACTTTCTCAGTGAGATAACTGAATCTAAATTTTGAGCAATTATCTCAGTTGTTTCAGTTGCCTTGCCTCAGTTTGGTTAACACGTTGGCGACAAGTGTGCGGTGATCACGCAAAAAACCTGCCCTCAGGGACAAGTGTATCACAGAAAAGTGTCCTCCCAGGGACAAGTGTATGACGGGTGATAGATTTTCGATTTTCTAAAAAACCTACTTCGCTGCCAGGACTTCACGTCCATCTTAGCACCCCAAAAACCCAACACAAACCACTACAGACGCTGGTTTTGACGTGGTTAGTCTTTTTTTTAAATAGGTGTGCTTGTCTTTGATTTGTTTGGCGTTGAAATTGATTTGGTTGGCATTGAAATTGATTTGGTTGGCGTTGAAATTGATTTGATTGGTCTTGATTTTGATCTGATTATACCTGTTCTTCAAATGGTTGCACTTGAAGTGTAAATGCTATATAACTGGTATAATTAGTACACTTAATGGATGCGTTTTATTAGATTCTAAGAGAAATACAGCTGCACTGTATATTTAAGCAAAATGAATTGAAAAACCACGTAACAGTATGTAAATCCCTCATAAATAAAAGTCGCGTAAAAGTAAAACCCACAAAAAAATACCGCGAGAAAACTAGTAAATAGCGTAAAAAACGCGTAAAAGTAAGTTGCCTGAGAAGAGATCCAGTTGTATTTAGTTTTCTGACATTATCGAGCTTGTGTAAAGATAATCGTCATACACTGTTAAAAGCACGCGGCTGTTTATATACAAACATATACATCGTATAAGAATGCTGTAAAATTGTTTATATACAAACATATACATCGTATAAGAATGCTGTAAAATTCTCTCGTCTTTAAGTGCTTCAAATAATTTTGGTCCCTGTAGGGACCACTTGTCACTGGAGGCAGGTTTTTGCCTGATCACCAGTGATACACTTGTGGCCAACATGTTAATCAGCTGGTTTTGAAATTTGATTGTTTATGAATGCGAAACTAGAAATGAATCATGAAAAGTTAAAAAAATCTAATTGATTCTAGTAGTTCTGTGCATTAACGCCAACTAAGACACTAATATCAGGTCTTATTTATTTTAGTTTCTCAATGACTGCGTACAATTAATGTAGCTCAATCTGTAAATCGAGATGGTGAACGGAAAAATTGTTAACCGAAAGGCCCTATTGTAGTGCAAAGTGCAGAAAGGAATCACGCAGAAGTAATTGCGACCGTCAAAATATTAAATTTAATACTATAAAAGAAAACTTCAATAATACGTTTAATAAGAAAATTTTCGAATGCCTCTCTTGCCTGCACAATGTTATTGAAGCGCTTAAATGATACAAGCCCATGAAAATTGTGTTCTAATTTGGTCATACCTTTCATTCCATCTCTGGCAGCAATACCTGAGATGTCCCAAACCCGCACAGTCTGGTCCAGCGATGCCGAAACTATTTGATCCTCGGTTGGATGAAACATAGCACACATAACATAGTGGTTGTGACCTGTCAAAACACATATGCATGTTCGAGATTGCCAGTTCCAAATACGGATAGTTTGGTCATCTGAGGCACTTAATATCCAAGGATACTCGTGGTGAAAAACAGTAGTTCGCACATAATCTAAGTGTGCCAGTAATGTAAATATGCATCTCCGTTGTTTATAGTTCCACACCTGTAGAAAAAGGAGAAAAATATTTCAAGTACACTTAATCCATTCATTTATTCACAGGTTTTGGGATAACGCTTGGTGGGATAAATTTCTTTTAGACATTCTCAAAGAAAAACACTTCTTGCTTTTCCACAGCGCATATTTTTATTTTCAAATATAACTGCCAACGCATTTCGTAAATTTGACATCTTCAAAGCTCTCATTTTACTAAACTATAAATAATCTAAGCAGGACTTTAAAAGTGGGCTGTTATTTAAGATCTAACGGATCGTTAACAATAAAGTATCCGTCGTCTTTTGCTTTTCTGATCTCGTTTTTTTAAAGGTATTGCCTAAGCTCAGGAGACAACCCTATGATGCACACAGCACAACTTAGGCGGAAGGAAATTAGGGATGAGGAGATTGGAAATTTTTAACCTCACAAATGTTGCAAAAGAAAGAACTTGGTACTTTCAGCGAAGTTTTTCTACCTAGAGAAATGGACTTGTGAGAAAATTCTATTTTTCCCATAAGTTGTCCGAGTTTAGTATATAAGTCGAGATTGTAATTAGAAATAAACACGATTAAAATTGATTCTGAGCAGTAAAGTAGTATTATTTTTATTTGAAGAATCGACTTCGAATTTTTATTGAATTCGACTTTGGCGAACTATCTTTCCAAACAAATTCAAATAAACAAGTCAAATAGATTCTAGGAGAAAGTCATTTTTTGGCCCTTAGCACCGATTCCAAACCTAGTCTCATCTTCGTCTTCATCTCTTTATAACAATTTGTGTCAGACCGAGAAAACTTGGAGCTTGGCTAGTTTGTATAACACTTCATCAAGTTAATCTTTGTGTTGACTTCATACAAATTATTCAAGAAAACGCATATTCTTTTGTATTATTTTTGATTTACCATAAGCTAATAGCTTTTACAATTAAAATCAAACGACTCGGAACAAAAAAAACGTAATTTCCATCAACTTCTGCCCAAGTCTTAACCATGGAAGACGAACGAAATGTCAAAAATCAAGCAAAGCAAGCCAATTGGAACGAGCTTGCTTGATGCTCATCTCGGTCCGACGTCACAAATTGTTATAACGAGACGAAGACGAAGGATTGGAATCGGCCCATAATATCATATTGATTACTAATTCACATGGATTTTTGCGGAAGCCTGACTGCCTATTATAAAACTATTTCACTCCAGGCATTTTTAAATTTGGAGAGGGATCATTTCTCTAAAACTTTTTATGAAATCAACATCGAGTTAGCCTAAAATTCTCTTGAATGCAGAACTTTACTACTTTAGTAGAGGTTTTCCCTGCCCCTTTGCAAATCTTTTTCATACCTTGATTTTAAAATCATCCCCGCCAGACACAAAAAGTGGTTGTTGATTATGGAAACAAACGCTTCGTACGGGCCCATCGTGTTCATCAAATTTCTCGAGCAATGTATGCATGCGATAATCCCATAGCTGAATTACTCCGCTATGTAAACTGAAAACAATACATAATAAAATAGCAGTTTTATTTTACGCTAATCCAACCTAGCTAATATCCATGGCCGTTTTGGATGAAACGAAAGGCCTTTTACCCTTGCAGATTTAGATTCAAAATTTGTTAACATTTCTCCGACAACACAATTTACGACACGTCACACGAGAACAAGCTGAAATCGCTGGAATATCCGAAGGTGTTTGACATTTGGGGTAGGATTCAGGTATAATGAATGCGTTCAGCTAATGACATTCACTGACGTTTTAAATGGGCTGTCAAATTTCAACTTTTTGGACAGTGGATAAAAAACTATTTACCACGTACGTATTTTACGTAAATATATTTTAAAAAATTCGGCACACAATACAAAATAGTAAAATCGTTTAGAGAAGACGTTAACTCAGAAAAATCGAAATTTTTCTCAATGGTTGACTACGCTTTGCTGGCTGGGTCGAGTCCACGGTTTACAGACTACAAGGTTAGCCAGGTTTGCAATTTGACATGCAGGACGTCACTCTGGCTACATTGTTTTGGTAGCATTCCAATTGAAAGCGAGCAAAAAAGACGTGATTTTTAATGAATTTTTTGTGTAATTTTTAATACAATACAATCCTCGTTTATTTTACATTAGATTTACATCACTCGTTGCAAAATTGCCACAATGGGAAAGCTGTGAGAACAAAATATCCAGAGTGACGTCACAAAATGGCGATTCAAATTACAAGCCTGGCTAACCTTGTAGTCTGTAAACCGTGGGTCGAGTCGAAATGACAACTGAAAGTGGTGTGTATACGCGGGTTGAATAGTCGAGTTGAGTTGATATTTGATTAATTTCGAGGTCTTATAAACAGTTTATGTGATTTCGACCTTATTTCAACTCAATTTCAACCTTCTGTTCTCAAATACGTTGGTTGAAATTTCAACTCAATCTCAACTCCACAGTACAGAGAATACGTTATATTGTTGAAAAATGCTAGAACTAATCATGAATGAAATATGCTGGGACATGCTCAGGGGAACATTACTGCAAAGAAATAAATGAAAAATATGTTCAACTACTCATTTAATTCCTAAATTACTGAAAATCTCTATACATTGCCGTTGTGACGTCGTCGGCCCAATTTCGTTATTCCCTCGAGCATACCTTGTATTTTTTATACCGTGATTCCAGTTCCTCAAGTTAGAGAAAGTTCTTTTGCAGTCATCGATTTCCTTTATTCTGTTTGAGAATGCTATGAGTAGTCTATCCATTTTGTGTTCAATACCCTATTGTGTAATATTGTCCATATGGATGGATATAATATAGTAAACAAATAAATTGCTCGCTACCGTGTATATATTTCATCTACACTAGCAGCAGAAAAGACGTGGGAATTGATATTTTTCCTTCTTAAATTTTGTTTTGTTCTCCCGTCTGGTTGAAAATGGCATCATTCCACTTCCAATCTAAAAGAAATTACTCTCAGACAATACAATCAGCCTTATTCTACTAGACTCCGTTCAGAACGGAATAAGCTCCCAAACTCTTGTATTTGCTGTTGTAAAGCAACAACAAAAATACGAAATTCAGAACTTTATCCGTTCCGAACAGTCTAGAATCAAGATAATTATCAATTTGGAAATACAAGCATTTTATTTGTAATTCGATTTATTTTAAAAACATTTTATGCGATTGAACTGGCGTTAGATGCTATCCTCGGCCATAAATCTGCACATTCTTTTGCGACTGGTCCTGTGATAGCTGAACCTTTCATTTCCCCTTTGTTGTTTACAATGACACCAGCATTATCTTCAAAATAAATAAAAACACCGTCCCGCCTTCTGAATGGCTTCCTCTGGCGAATGACTACTGCTGGCATTACCTGAAAAGATATAAATTTACTACCATTGTTAACGATCACAAAGTAAATGTATGTAATTAAAAAATATGGACGTTCCTAACACAAAATTGCATATTATTTCGACGATATGATTAATTCTCAATATTTTTGAATAAAAATATGTATTTACTATTCTCCAGTCTTCTGCAACCATCTGAAGCAGTTATTGCAATGATAAGTGCAAAAATATTTTTCTAACTATTTAGAGTGACGGAAATCCAAGTAAGTTATTTAGTGCTATTAAGGAGGAAGAGGGATGAAAAAGGACCTGGAAGCAGAGGTCTGCTTCGATAACCCTTGAACGATCCTATATATATATATATAATAACGAAGAGGTTGTAATATTCTCGAAAGCAACGATATTTTTTTTCTACAAGTAAACTAACTGCATGTTCACTGAGCTTTTTGATGCTGCATTAGATTTTGGTTCCAGGATTCTTAATATCTGGGTTCGCGTCGTCTTCTTATTGGTCCTTTTATCTTTGTCGCCCATGCAGTCTTTCACCTGTCTGTGGGAAACTGCGCTCTCAATCAAATCTCAGCAAAATAATCCACATGCAGTCTCTCATCGCCACATCTGTAGGAAACTCCACTCAATCAAATCTTAGCAACATAATTAACGAAAACGTACCAATCATGCCCATCAGTGCACGAAACCCTGTAAAGTGAGCTACTGGAACCTACTAAACGTATATGGGGAAGTACATGGCACCGGAGATTAGAGGAGAGCCATTAGATCTAGTTAAGGAACATCCTAAATTGAACTTTCCAAATCTCGGAAAAGAACGTACTTCAACGATAAAGCATTTGTACATATATTAAAGAAAAGACAGATTAATTGGGTTGGCGCACTAGTTATGAACATTTAAGAATATTGAATTTCCTAGTTTTTAGTGAGGAGAGGTAACAAGGTGTGGATAGCAGCATTTTTATTTTTAAGTTTTCGAGATATTTAGGTTTAAAGTCTATGAATAGTAAAATGTTTCCGTTAAAAATCATTTTATACTTTACTGCTAAATTTTTGAGAACATCGACAATGCTACTAACACACTTTAACCACTTAACTCTTCCATTTTGAATAAAGCAGGTGATCAAACGCAAGGTGCTGTTTAGATCTCTCGCTTTTCGAAAAGATATCTACTATGATTATATAAAACTGTAACTCAATAAGAAGTAATTTTTTAGAATCTATATTCAAAAAGCAAGACCTTGAAATTAGTTGCTTGAATACAATTAATACGCCTATTACTAGAATACAATACTGTTGCCCCTTTACCAATTACGTTTTAGAATATGTATCATATAACATGCATCAAGTCTGAATAGTCCTCGAAGGTTTTAAATATAAATCCTATTTCTTGGACTGCTGCAGTATCCGAAATGAGGTGAAAAATCCCGTGATCCTACTTTTAACTTTGCTGCTTGAATTTTCCGCAAAAGGTGAAATTCAACGGACGTTTTCCTGCAATTTTATACGCAAAATTGGTCAGTTTAACAAAACTGGCAAGTCTCTAGTAACTCAAGTGACGACAAAGCCAAACAAGGAAAACATTTGGGGCGGCTTGGGAAAAATCTCAACACAGACGTGACTTTTGAAAATGAGAAATTTGGAAAAGCACTCACGCTCAATTTCCATATCCTGAAATGCAATGAATACGACACGACTTTATCGGAAATGGAACACAATGAAAGCGACATTGTCGTTGTCATAACAGCTGAAAGCAAGCACGATAGAAAATATTGTGCGACAGGAAATAATTTCAATGTTAAAAGTAGATTTATTTGCTCTTAAAGCTCTTTAGGGTATTAACATTAGGTGGTTTTTGACCACCACACTTTTGTCGCCGTGTCGTGTCGTCGCATTTCCTATGACATGACCTAATGTCGTCACATATATTCAACATCTAATTTGTCGGCAATGTCGTGTTGTATTCATTGTATTTTAGGCTTAACCCAGAGAGCTTTGTATAACTTCATGAAAACTATAAACACTTTTCATACAGCTTCATAACAGTGGCGTCATTGGACACACTTCCGAATTCCTTTTGTTATTAGTTTACAACAAATAAGAGTTCCAGAACATCCCTTCCGAAGGATACGATGATAAGGCTGATTTTCTCAACATAATACAAAACTTCTTCCCTTCAAATCGCGAACCATGAAACTGTCCGAGCAAGTTATGCCTAAGTGCCGCCTGATACTTATTCAATTACCTTTTTCCGGAGTTCTGGTTTGCCTTTTTTCACTGTAGCCACAAACATGTCTCCAGCGCCAGCAGCAGGAAGCCTATTTAAGCGACCCCGTATACCATGGACTGCAATAACATACAAGTTCTTGGCACCTAAAATAACGCCCGTTTAAAGACCACATCGTACTATACAAATGAGTTTTTACCTGTATTGTCCGCGCAATTAATGACTGCTCCCACTGGCAAACCAAGAGATATGCGGAATTTGCCACCGGCAGACCCTCCTCGTCCTAAAATTACACATAAAACACAACATTATGTACATGATTAACAGAAAACATGCAGATGGAAATATATTTCAAAACGATGATTTAAAATAACAAAGCATTGCATTGATATTTGATGATTTTACATCACTTTACCTCTCTTAGACATTTTTCAGCACTTTACAAAACAGGAAACTTGGTAGAAAGAGAGAGAGTACTTCCGGTACCAACTGAAGTAAAACTTCCATGATACCAACATCGAAAATAAATCCAAATTACGTTCGTTGATTTACAATCGCGCGTTTTTAATACAAGCCTAATTGCAGCATGCCTAGTATAGTCAATGATCACAGATGGCACTGGGGTCGTTACAATATTAATAATGAAAATGCAGGACCTAATACGACCACCGACCTCTATAATATATCTGTTTAATGAGGCTAATACTATGGACACACAAGTAGTATCAATACCATGTAGTATAGCTGACCCCTGACACACATGCGTTCGTGGCATCATTTGACGTATAATGTCAGTGAATTGTCAAAGTAAAAGTTTGTAGTAAAAATTTCACCGAAAGAATTAATCCGTTGTTACCTAAATAATTTATTATTAATACATATGCTGGAAAGGTTAAATATAGAGCTGAAAATGTAAGCAAAACACATTAAAGACAACCTTCATATGTCACATAACTGTCACTTATTTTAACTATTTAATTTTCCGCTATGAAGAAATGGTGCTAATGTCAGTAAAAAGGTGCGTATACTAGGTTTGAACATGAGGAAACCAGCAAAATTTATCGGATTTCAATACTAGGTACGTTAATGGTATACTAGGTACTTCATCTGGTATCTACTACCTAGTATTTGGTGACACACATGCGGTATACCACGTAGTATTCGAGTACCATGGTATCGAAACCACATGTGTGTCCATAGTATAACCGGATTTTTCCTGAAGACCTCGGTCAACTTTCTGTGTTCAATAACGCTTCGAAGTCGACCGAAGTTTCCCAGGAATGTGTTCATTGACGGCTACCAGATTTAGTCTCGGTCAGTCTCGGTCCACTTTTCTTGCCCAAGCTCTAGACTTAAGGCAAACTCAGAAGAACTCGTGGAAGCGACAGCCCAAGTTGTCCAGACGAGCTTGGGCGGCTTTGACAGTTTTCCTGAGATTGAACGAAGTTTTCTCGGTTAATCTGGGCCAGTGTCTCATTAAACAGACCTAATATGGACTGAGCATGTTACTCAAACTGCATTAAAGTGTATTTCAGGCTATACAATGAATACGATACGACATTGTCGTCGACAAATTAGATTTTGAATACATGTGACGACATTAGGTCATAGCAAATGTGACGACACGACAAAGTCGGCGACAAAAGTTTGGTCAAAACCCGAATTTTGTCGTTGTCGTATGCGACATTTGAGTTTTACATTTGTCTGAGATAAAGAAGTAGGAAAGAAAATTAATTTTATGAAGTGTTAATACACCAGAAAACTTTAAAAGCAAATAAATTAACTTTTAATACTGAAATTAATTTCCGCCTGGACATATTTCCTTACTGCACCTTTCCTCAGCTGTTGAAAAATGACAACGTTGAAAAATGACAACGACATCGTCGTTCTCATTGTATTTGGTTCCCGACAAATTGCGACGACAAAAGTCGACGACAAAGTCGTGTCGTATTCATTGTATTTCAGGCTTTATGCGTAAAATTGACATCTATCCTAGAATGTTTATCGGAAAAGAGGCCGCAATAGAAAAGTGGTGCCATTCAACTATGTAGGTTGAGTAACATGCTTGGTCAAAACCCCCGGGAGTATAAAACACAAGCCATGAAGTAGGATTTGCACATGTGTGAAATAGTTTTTTATGAACGCTTTTAAGATAGGAATAAAGAGAAAAGTAGTCCGAACATGAGTCATCGGCCTACTTCCTCTATATTAAGACGTTCATAAAAAGCAGTTCATGTGTGAGTTGCAATTTCTGCTTCGCGGCTTGTGTTTTATAGTCCCGGGGCTTTTGGCTTGGTCCATAATTATATATGTCCAATGTCAGTGACTGAATACTGCGAATG